>JAFJYH010000014.1:0-277409 GCA_017365405.1 Cadophora malorum | reverse complement strand
CAATCAAAGCATATGAGTCTTTGGAAGTGTTGGTTGTGTTATTTGCAGCGCAACAACTGGAGTTCATCGTCATTCCTTTACGATTAGTTGTGCCACAGACAGAATAGAGCTGCTCTACCTTTGGCTGATCTCTGCAAAACGGAGTTGGCTATCCCTAACTAGTGCAGTGATCTGCCCCCTTCCCGCCAAAAACTCGTTGTTCCAACGCGGGAAACCCGGCAGATTTAAACGTGCCCGGGTTTATGAAACTGGGCAGCCCCCCTGAGATACCCCTTGCAGCAAGGCTTCGAGTTTCACAGAAAGTGCATTTTTGGAGGTTGAAGAACGATTTTTATCGTTGTAAGCACTATAAACACTTGGTTATCAGTTTTAATAATCTGTCCTTCTGACACATACGACCATAGACTGGGAAGAACTGGCATCCCGTCCGCTCTGCCGTACATAAATTCCAGATCGGTAGATTAGTAGTTGAGTGGGTGACCACCAGCGAACACCTACTGTTGTATGTTTTTTTGCTTTTGTTGCCGCGATGAATCTTGCCGTCTTTGTTTATCCTCTAGGAATGTTCCTGTGTTTTGTTAATGAACTAGATGATCTTTAGATTTAGTGTGATGGTCACCAAGTCGATATAGCCTCCTTGAGGCCTTCAAGCTTACCTGGTCAAGGCTATCACACATACTTTACTCGGTGGAGAGTACCTCTCGCAGCTGCGACTTCGTGCTTCAGTCTTCCTCAACTCTGCCCTTTTTTGTGCATCTAGCTACGGGTTATAGGTTCTCGAGTAAGAATATCAACAACCATTATTCAATCCGGAATGGTGTAATGGTTAGCATTTCTGCCTCTCAACTGTCTCACAACAGTGGCGTTCGCAGGAGATCGGGGTTCAATTCCCCGTTCCGGAACTCATCGAACAACATTTTTTTTTTCGCAACTTTCGTCTGTATCAAGCTCAAGGGATTCTCGGTGTCGTGTATGTTTGTGTTAATGAACGTGTGCTATAGAGAATACTTACGTCGACCTTTAGCTTTTCTCGCTTACGCCCCTGAATCACTGTGTACATCAAAACGTCATAAGCTGAGGGTCCAGAGCTTCGAAAAAGAGCGTATATTGACGCCACTGGAGATATATGTTGAGTGAGAGATCATATCGACCGTGTGAGAGAGCGGAATTAACAAAGATCGAAAGATACAGAATGTTGTTGCATTCTCAGAATCCCAAGCGCGGGGTAAGTGCGGGGTAATTGTCACTATATTGGATTTATAATTAGTAGCAGATTCCATTCTCTTCATAACTGAGAGCAACGTCTGGTTATGCCATAGTTCTTAGTCCCCTCACCTTATCAATCCTCCCGTCTCTGATCCAGATCACACGCCCCGAGTTGTCGAGAGATGGGACACCCAGTCTGTGTGAGATGGCAATAACGGTATGTCCTTTAGCTATGAACTCCTTCCGAATTATATCTTGCATAACATCATCCGTTGCTGGATCCAGAGATGATGTGGCTTCATCCAGGAGAAGGATACGTTTAGGTTGACGAGTATCGGCAGTAATCAGTACTTCATCCGAATACCCCGTCTGGACTTGTGTCCGCAGGATCGCACGAGCCAACGAAAGAAGCTGCATTTGACCGGTGGATAGCACAGGAAACTCAGAGAGCTGCAGATTTAAGGTTTTCGAGACTACTTCCTCCGCGTTATCACTCTGGGGAAGAGACAAGTTTTGCTGGTGCCTGGCATGTGCGGCAAAGTGTTGCCAGAGATGTGTCTTCTCTAGCGCATCGATGATGGTCTTGTCGTCTAGAGCCTCTGAAGGATCTAAGTTGGAGCGAAGACTGGCATTGATGAATACAAAAGGATCTTGCGGAACGGTGATGAAACACTGCTGGCGCAAGATTGATCGTGGGACGTGAGATATGTCTATGCCATCGATTTTGATTGAACCAGCCTGAGCATCGAGCAAGTGGAGGAGTGTCAGAAGGATTGTACTCTTGCCGCTGAATGGGAAAGGATTAGTCGCAAGATTAATGGAGGCAAATCGAAAATGAGGAAAACCCACCTTCCTGTTCTTCCGCATATGAGTAACTTTTGACCCGCTGGAATATCCATACTGAGGCTCTCGAGGGCAACCGCGTTTGGACTAGACTGTCAGTACTGTCCTATTGACCTGAAATAGAGGGCTGCATGCTTATTTGTACGATACGGTCACATTCTCGACTTCGATCAAACCCTTCGAGGGCCAGTTGGTGGGCGGTACAAATGTTTCCCAAAGCTTGTTCTCCCGAGGTGTTTCGTTGATCGTCGATCTCAATCTGGAAATAGCGCCGAGTGAAATCTCCAAGCTCGTCCAATTATCGACAAGTTTAAGCAGCGTCGAATTGGCAACAAGAATCAAGTTCAGAGCAACACCAACGGCCGCGCCGCTAGTCGAGCTTCGGAAATAAACGGCGACGGCAATGACACACGTTGCTACACCAGCTATCAAGAGATCCAAAACGATATTAAGCCATCTCTGGAGACAAAGAAGGATGTAATAAGGTTTCTGCGACTCGTCCATGCGCCGGATATTCTCCTGTTCGAATTCATGTTGCCAGCCGAAAGCTCGGATGGTAGCGGCTCCTTCCACCTAAGGCGCGTGAGATCAATCGACTAGACCATAAAGTGTAGGATAGCATACCGTTTCTAGGAAGCTCGAATACACTGCTGATCGGGACTCAAGCTCAATGAACCGAAGTTGCCTAGAGGTACGCAAGTAAATCCTCTGGACGACGTAGACTATAGCCGAGCAGAACGGCAGCGTGAGGATCATAGCTCTCTGGAGACTAAAGAGGAGTATTGCTTGCATCGCCAGCTTGAAAACTTCTGTTCTTGTAATTAGCATTCTTTTCTGACAAACAGGCAAAAGCACTTGCGAACGAAGATCGACTGAAGCGCCGATGGTAATACATTGTCGACCAACTGAATATCCTGGCCGAATCTGCACGGGAGTCAGTGGCTAAATCTCTCGTTGGCATCCATAGCCTTACCGATTGAGCATGACACCGATATCAGTCTCTGAGTAGTATGAGAGTGGCGCCCTGTGTCTAAAATCAGCAGTCTAACAGTGATATAATAAGTCACTGACCGACCCGATGATTGCTGTCAAGAGCCTGTCATGAAGCACAGGTCCAGATTGAGACGCAATGACAATAACGGTCATCCTAAACCAGTCAATAAATGCAGATTCAAACGAGGAACTTTATTTTCGTACCATGCCTGCAGACTTGTTGCCAACCACGCTATAAATGCGATGATAAGGTATCCTGCTATGTAAGCCCATGTCTGGCTGAGTGGAGATTCGGTCCACCACTTCAGCCAAAATTGAGAAAAGGTGAAAAAGAATGCATATGACCCAGCCAAGCACATCAATACCAGCACATTGAACTTTCCGATAGACTTGAAGTAGTACTCTATGTTATTGTCAGTTGTGTATTCGTAATGCCGGGAACGATGTTGAGATCCTACCATAAAGTGCAAAGTCTCCAGTCTTTCTGGCCAAGTCTTCTGTGGCATCTTGGTTCAGCATCACCTGAGCTTTCATGTTCACGGAACCCATCTCCCTGGGTACATTATTTCTGGTTTTTGACCCGGCCATCTGGACTTTGGCGATTTGACTTAGCTCGCTTTTCAGCTCATCCCACGTGCCCCGCGCTTGGATTCTTCTGTTCTCAAGGACAATAATCTCATCTGCTAGATGGAAATATTGAGCTTGCATGTGTAAGCTGTAGTATCCGACAATCGTACAAAGATCCTCTTACTCACCGGAGTTGATGATAAGAAATACAGTGGTTCCAAGTTTCCTAAAAAGACCTTCAGGACCGAGCAATCTATCGACAACATGGCTTTCGGTCTTTCCATCAAGGGCACTGAAGGGGTCATCAAGAATTACAGATCAGGTCGTGCATAGACAGCGCGAGCAAGAGCCTTTCACTGTCGTCAATAATTGGATGTACGCTCATCGGAATGACTCGAACTCACAAGCCGCTGTCGCTGACCCCCGGAAAGGTTCAACCCTCGGCTCCCGATCTGGGTCGAGTTTCCCTCTAGCATATTTGCGAAGTCATTGCGGAGGCCGCAGGCATCAACAATCGTTTCGTACCATCGATCGTCATCGTCGTGAATTGGTGAGCTTCCACGTATCACGTCCTTGATAGTTATGCTCGGTAGCCATGGAACTTGAGAACATAAACCGCCCCGTCTGATAGAAATGGAAATCGTCCCACCCGACGGGCTAACCTCTCCCAAAATCGCTCTAGCAAGCGTAGTTTTGCCTGCACCTACTCGTCCGGAGCACATGACAATAGCCCCCTTTCCTATCTTGAGGTCGACATCTTGAAAGATAGGAGGCAATTTGTGATCTGGTTGAATGGTGACGCGCTGGAGAAGCACTGCTGGGCCTTGATCATCTATGAAATGGCTGGCACTACCACCTGGAAAGACCTGTCTCTGGTCACTTCTGGAAGATTCAAGCAGATACCTCTGCACTCGCTCGAAGTTGGCCAAAGAGGCCACTGCTCGAGGTATGATTGTCATGACCATATTGGCTGGATGCGTGACCATAGATAATAGAGCTGTCGTCGTGAAGACAGTCTCTGTATCGAGACCTTTCTGATACTTGTACATCACCACCATTGCAGAAAGTACCAACGTGACAACAGGAGCGAATATTCCCAACGCATTTGCTGGACGGGCCATTAAAATAGCTGGGAAGTAATCAAAAGCGAACTCACCGCTCGCATTGTAAGCAACCATCATCCACCTCAACTTTTTCGATGTCTGAATTTCCTCATTTCGGAGAGCAGTGACTTTCGACTTCATTTCACCAGTCAGACCAAGCATCTTCATGCTCTTGGCGGAATTCAACATGGTGGTGATCATGGCAAGTCGCTTCTGTGTCGCAACATTCCAAGCCTTCTGTCTGCTTCGAAGATGATTCGCAACATACTTACTCATTCTAGAACAGACTGCCTGATGTCAAATTTCCGGCTTTGTGCGTCAGTCTGATAAGATACTTACAGAATATGATGACTAGTGGCACAGGAGACAACCAGCCAATTTGTCTGGTCAGCAGCGCTGTCCCGACCACAACTTCAAGAAACTGCGCCCAAGTCTCGTGAAACATCTCTCCCACCGAATCGATGCTCTCTACGTCGGAATTTAACAAGGTCACGGCATTCCCATCTTCGTGCTTGCCGCTTTCGACCTCGAGCGATCTGTGATATATCAAAGCCACGAGTGAGCCTCTGATACTGACTTTCAGCCTGTTTAGACAATGCTGGTATGACGCCGTGGAAATCTTGGATACAGGTGAGCAATTTCTTATGCCTCGTGTAGGGGAAACTTACCCCCAGACCAACATAAATGAACGACGCAGCAAGAACATGCCAATGGCCATCATTTCGATCCGTGCTCGGACTCTTGATGAAGCGAATACTGAGACTGATTAAGATTGTCTGCGAATACCTGAATATGATGAGAAAGATGCGGGGTACAATGGCAGCCACGAAAGGGTCCGACAAGCAGTGAAGTAACACCAAAGGCAACGTTCTGATGCTCTCGGGCTTAGCTATTGATCATTAGCCTAGAGTTAGAGAAGTCGACTTAAACAATCTCAGTACTCCTCTGATCCCATGATAGCAATATCTTTCTTCGCAAAGTCTCCGAAGACAGCGTACATTCCACGTTCGGAAGGTCCGCATGGTCGAGAATCTTTCCATGCCCTTTCTGAAGAATTGGATTGATCCACAAAAAGAAAGTCTTGCCAATAATGCTTGAAGTTTCTTCAGGAGATAATCCTTGGTACTGCGATTTCAGAATTGTTCCATTCTCTTTGGACTCGCTGACTAGAAGAACAAGTTCCACACAAATTTGTGTGAGCTCAAGGCCGAGATTGCCTGGATTAAGTTGCTGGTAGCCAAGCAGCGAAAGTTGAATCGCATGGCCAATTACTGAAGTCGCAAGGTAAAGCAATTTCAACGATGAAGGGCGCACTGAACGAGTGTGCTCGAGGAACGAAAGAGGACAGAGAATGCATGCAGCAGCAAGGGAGAGGCAGGCACTTTCCAAGTATGCCTTGGAAGACCCTTCGGGGCCAAGGATCGTGGAAATCAAGAGCAAGAGCTTCAATAGTACATATAGGAAGCTCAAAGACTTAGCCACTCGTTAGCCTGTCATTGCAACTTATCTACTTCTCGAAAGTATCGGAATGACACGTGATCTTACCAATTTGAAAATCTTTGCGCGCTTGGTTACCACTTTGAAAGGATCACTGCGCAATCTCCAAATGCGGACGAGAGATAACAGGGAGAAAATCGCGGAAGTTACTGCTAAGAATATCGGAACTCCGCGCGACGAAGGGCTTCTCAGATAGAGTTGTGCTCCAGCACGGGAGAGGAAGGCGTCCTCCATAGTGTATCAAACCATCTTCCGAGGTTCCATGCTGAGGGAACAGATCATGAGAAGTTGGTGTTTGACGTGTTGTTTACGAGAAGGCGTTCCACCATTAGGAAGATAAGATACATACGGATGTGTGTATCCGGTTCTTACCTAAGCGCCCCCATGACCGGAATGGACACGAGGTATACAATGCTTTCATAACCAAATATATCTTTTTCAATGGCTGTAAATGCTTTACGAGAATAGTATATGGCCACAAACTATGCTGATCGAACGCGATGAGCAAATGTCTTGATGTTAGCAATTGAGAATCGATGGTCACATGTGATGTGACATATTCCATCACTTCACGATTGTCGTCCATTGTGGCTTGCTATAGATTAAAAATGACCGGCAAGACACTGAAGTGCCTTGAAAGTAACTACTGTCTCCAATTTGCTGTACAACTAGAATGTGAAGATTTGCATTCCAAGTCTCTTCACAGATGTCGAGATACCGAATCCGGAAGAAAGTATCAGTCTTCTAACGACCTCACTTGGGCTTTCAACAGAACGCTCGCTATTACAACAGTACGAGCTGGATCGAGCCCCTACAGAGCATGTATGCTATGTTATTGCAGATCCAATGCAGCCAGTCATCATGATGAAGCAGGCCTTCGGATTCACTAGCGGTCGTTGTCTGGACTAGCGATACCGTCACTCAGAATGAGGCAAGATACATGATAACCAGCTTGGCCGCCATGATTTACTTCTCATTCTATTCATGGGCGAAGCACTCATTGCTGGTGAAACCGCTGCATTCGCGGAGCTCTCGCTAACAGCCCAATTCGGGTCCGACTTGGCCAATTTGGGCAGATGGCTGATCTCATGGATGCCTTGTCGAGGTCATGGTTGATCCAGACAGCTGGATGCAATCAATTGCCTCATATGTCACTCATATTCCATTGACAAGTGCTCCAGATGACTTTGAGCAAGCCTGGAGAATCTGAGAAGAGAGAGGACAGTCGAATACTGCGAGGTTAGGACCAAAATCTGGTGAAGAGGTTGCGGAAATCAGTCGAATGAGGGAGTTTTGTCCTTTTAACATGTAATGGGTTTGTCAGGAATGGATGGTTCAGTTACATTCGTAGTGAGCCTAATAGTTTTCGATGTATGGTTGTCGCAATGTTCTCCCTGTTTGTTTTCTTTCTCAGCCTCCTCACTTCGTTTCTTCAGAGAAGGAAAACAACTCACGATATCGAATGGCATATGGGTACAACAACAACTAAGGTAAGATATTATTTCCAGTAAAACGGATATTGTTGAGAAGTGGTATCAGGATCTAAATTGTATCAGTTAAGAAAGGACTGAACGAAAATACTGTCAGTATCCAGTGTCATTGTGCTTGCTCTTCTCAGCTCATCGTTTCCCCACCTTTACATCTTGACTCTGCCATTCATATGAGCCGTAACTGCATCCTTATTTGCAGCTGCAAAGACCTAAAGACTGGGTGAGCTACGTTATTGCGATTGGTAATTATCTGTCATAGATGATAGCATGGCAGTAAGTTCTTAATGAGCAAGTTGAAGCAGCTGAAGTGGGGCGATTGGCATGTTTGGTGTTGGTGGGGTTATCATCCTGTGGTTTAGACGTGAAACGACGACCCAAGAAATATTGAGAGTTAGAAAAGCATGAGATGAAACTGGTGGAATCTTCATTCTTCAAGCAGCTTTCGAGGCGCATTCCATTGACTGCTTCTCACTACGACTTCCACCAATAGGGGTTGGTCATTGGTCGAGTGCTGTATTCATCATCTTGTGTCACCGCCTCCAACAATCCTGCGATTGGCCAAGTCTGAGCTTTCTCTGCTTTGAGCCCCGCAAATACAGAGGTTTATTGGTATGAAGCTCTTTTCGACTCAATTTGAAGCTTGTGATAACAATTCGGTTCCATAGATGAGCTTGATCGATATGTATAAAACACCTGCATCAATGAGAGCCCCTTTCGGACGTCAAATAATGAAGTGTCAAAACGAGATTCGTTCATCCTGAAGCAAAAATAGAGTCAGATTGAAACGCACGGGATACAAAATGCGCCCTGCAGACCCTGTTGCAACAACGGGGCTGTGGGCTTCATTGGTCGGTGCGAGCTGCCGTCTCGCCTGAGCCACTTAAAACCAACAGTGACTGTACGGCGTAGCAGCTGTATCAAATAGGCTGCTGCCACCGCCATTCTTTCTCATGAACAGTAAAATCAGACTCACCCGCCCTCATCTTCGCCCGGAGTATATCTTCAATCGTACTTGCCATTGAAGCTGTTTGTTTTGGTTGGGAGATTTGCCGAGCTCAGACGAAGGAGCGGCCCGAAATTCGCGAGGCTGGCGAGGCTGAAAAGGAGTGAGAGGAAAGGAAAGAACAATGCCGCAACAACATCATCGCGATCCGTCAATATCTCATGCTCGACTTTTGCAGACCTTACCTCCTCTTCCACAATCTCTTCCTATGAACGACCTTGTCCAGACTCCGCAGCTGTCTATTTCTACCCAGATACCCTACCGCGATGACCCCGCAGAAGACGAGCATTCACCGTCCCAGCCACCGGGATATGAGCCTATGTATGACTACCTACGATCGCATCAACGAGTATCTCTACCTCTCCCAGTTTACGAGTGTCCGAATACCCCAGAACAGTCAATACCACAAGCCGACTACCGTGACGAGGCATACGTCGTGACGATAAACGAGAATAATACAACACAACCTCCACCGCCCTCCTACAATGAGCTATACCGCCAGAATGAGCAGGAGATGGATAGGCTGATGCGGCAATTTGATATGGATGGAACGCCTGCGGAGCAGACTGAGGAATTGGTGAAGTGGGTTGTTGCGATGCTGTTGATCTGTCTCACAATCGCGGCAGTGGGGACGGCGTTCAATTGGGGTCGGCCGAGCTGAGTGCGAGTTTGCGAATTCATTGTTATTGATACCCTGGGTTTTGTGCGAAAAGCGCATGGTGTTCGGAGTTTGGAAAGGAAGGAAATGATGGGAAACTGTCTTGGGACTGAATGAGAAGAGAGGGAATGAATAAAATGCAGTCCTTGCTATTGACTTCACCAATTCAGATCCTGGTGTACCCCACGTAAATTCTGTTATCGGCCATTCTTCTTCTGATTTGATTTAGCATTGCGCGATATCTTTCTTTCAACTCTCGTTATCGGTGTTAATACCCAAGAGCTAGGTCGAACCTTTTCGTCCATGATTTGTGGTTGTGATGCTGCAGGTCGAGCAGTCTCACCGAAATGGACGACTAGTATTGGTTTGGGTCTTGCAAGAAGCAACTAAAGTTGCAATAGAGGGTGACAATTCGTTGACTGTACTTTTGCAGTGCTCAAGTACGGATACGAATATGCACCTTCCTTCGTGGGTCCCGGATTGGTCATCATATGTATATGATGGGCTTCGTGATACTGTACAAGTACAAGAGGATTTGTCTTTCCAGTCTAGTGGAAGAAGCCACGTTTCGTTCCATTTCTGTGGCGGCGATGAGAAGCTGCAGCAAAGTCAAAGCATACTGTCCGTCAGGGGTATTGCCATCGAGGTCTTGCAGTACTGCGCTCCTGACATGCACTCAGATGAACAGACCTGGAAAGTATCAGCCAAGGAAATAACATTAGATGAAGGTGGACAGCATCGTTATCTTAGAGACAGTGCAATCTACAAAGTCATCGAATCATGGATGGAAGTAGCCTTTAAGCTCTCGCCATACCCCACCGGAGAGCACCTGTTGCAGGCTAATCAAAGTCAGACTTTGACGTTGAGCTATTTCAGAAGTCAGCCATAAGCAGAGTTTCACATCACTCCAATGTGGCTGAAGATCGGCTCGGTCGTCTTTGTTGACTTCGCTTAAAGTCAGAACATCCGACTGTCTGACTCCGAGCATGCTGTCAAGGACTTCTTAGAAATCCAAATGAGAAGTGAAATCCGACTTAGTATGTTATTTGATTCTCTTGTTAATCTCCGGGATTTCGCACTTTCGGTTGGTGCGAGACTGCATTGGTATGAATTGAGCATCTTCACTCAGGCACGAAGCGATACTAGCCCGCGCCCAAGGCACGTTGTTCTCAAACATGAAGATACCTGGTTCCAGCGATGTAGATCACCACAATGGCTCGGAATGTCCGGAATGAAGGGCAATATCGAAGAGGGACAGTGACCACGTGACACTCGCATATACCTGCCCAATGAACTTTAGTGCCAAGGGGTCCATGGCTTCAATTCCGCTCTTCACATCCTGAAGATAACAACAGTCCGAGTCCGTCAAGCCTCTTATCATCAACCCCGCGTTGTGTACCATTCCCCTCTCCTATCCCACTCTGGCAGCTGGGTCTGCTCTTCTACTTAATCATGTACTTAGCACTCAATATATCCTGATCAATATCCCATTTTCCTTCGGTATCGTCAACTGAATCATCCTGACTAGCTAACAAGTCACAATGGCCGCAACAGTGACCACAGCATCTGGCGCTACATGGCAGGAAGTAGCAGCAGACAGACAGAAACACCGAGATGCAACAATAGCAGCCATTGCGCCACCTCTACCAGAGATCACCGATACCCCACTTAACACTATCCCGCTGGCAAAGAAGTACCTCACGGCAGAAGAGATCAAGATCACAGAGAGCTACGTCGAAGATCTCGTTGTGCAGCTTGCAAATGGAGCGATCAGTTCTACGATAGTCATCAAAGCATTCTTACGCCGAGCCGCACTTGCGCAGAAAGCTGTATGTTCTAGTTCCTCGACCAGTAACTACTAGCTAACCATCCGCAGACGAATTGTATCACGGAACTTCTCCCCCAACGAGCCCTTGACCGCGCAGCTTTCCTTGATAAATACCTTGCTGACCACAAGAAGCCCATTGGTCCTCTGCATGGTATACCAATCAGTGTGAAGGAACATGTTGGCATGAAAGGGCTGGATTTGAATGCTGGATTCGTGGCGTGGGTTGGCACTGTGGCAGAAGAGGACGCGCATATTTTGCAGATATTGTGGAGGGCCGGTGCGGTTTTTTATGCGAGGACTACGCAGCCGCAGAGTTTGATGCATCTGGAGACGAGTAGTAATCTATATGGGTGGGTTATGAGGGTTTGCCGTTGCGGTAGGAAATGCTGATGGGAAATAGCGTTACCACGAATCCGTTCAATTCGACTTTGACGAGTGGTGGATCGTCGGGAGGGGAGGGAGCTCTGCTCGGTTTTCGAGGGAGTTGTCTGGGTATCGGAACGGATATTGGAGGGTCAATCCGCAGTCCTGCTGCTAACAATGGTTTGTCCTAATCATTCTGGTACCTCGGATTTCGACTGATGTCAGTACAGGCGTCTATGGGATGAAACCAACCTCCGGTAGACTTCCCATGGGCGGAATGTCTGCGACTATGCTTGGAGCTGAACACATCGTTCCTGCCGTGGGACCGCTCTCAACGAGTCTGAAAGGCTGCAAGCTATTTATTAAAACTCTGATTGACAATAAGCCCTGGTCGAAGGAACCGTCGCTTCTGCCATTTCCCTGGAAGTCGGAAGACTTTTTTCAAGGCAGGAAACTAAAGGTCGCTGTGCTTTGGGACGACGGTGTCGTGAAGCCACATCCGCCTGTGACAAGAGCTCTGAAACAGGTGGTTGAGAAGCTGAAGAAGAGTGGAAACGTAGATGTCGTTGAGTGGAAACCTTTCCAGCATGACATAGCTTGGGAAATTATTGTAGGTCTCATGTTCGTGCAACAAAAGCGTACTTAACAATTTCTAGGCAAGCCTCTACTTCTGCGACGGCGGTGGAGAAGAAAAAGCTGCTACAGATGCTTCCTCAGAACCGTTGCGACCTCTAACAAGGCATATTATCCATGATAATCCTCACATGGAGCACCACACCATCGCATCGATGTGGACAGCGACAAAGCGACGAGATAAGTACCGAGCCGATTATAACGCGGTTTGGAACGAGACTGCCACGTCTGTAGGACCGAATGGAGAATTCGAGGGTACTGTCGACGTCATATTAAGTCCAGTTGGTCCATCAGCAGCTCCAAAAATTGACACCGCGAAGTGGTGGGGATACACGAGTCAGTGGAATCTACTTGACTATCCAGCTCTGATCTTTCCCGTTGACAAAGTCGATGTTGAGAAAGACGGTGAAAAGGTCAAGTATGAGCCCCGAAATGAAAAAGATAGATATAACTGGGATCTATGGGAGAAGTTCGGCGCTGAGGGCTACAAGGATGCCCCTATCAGCTTACAGTTTGTTGGCAGACGGTATGTGTTCGCCTCATTATTATGAACGTAGCCGGCGGTGAACTGACGCCTTGTAGGTATGAAGACGAGAAGGTCATCCAGGCCCTTGAGATCGTCAAGAAAGAAGTGGCATTGCCGTTTGTGGAGTACATCTAGGAAGACCCTTGAGGTTTCTCGGGAATCTCAGACCACGTTCACGCCAAGCCACATCTCATCGAGACCTCGTACGTTTTCATGCCTTGGTGGCGCCGTACTACTGTAAGAAGGTCAAGTGGCTGAAATCATAGCAGCACAGACTGACAGCCGTTAGTTGCAGAAGCATGAAATTCGTCGTGATGACAGCTGCCGTGTTGCGCTTTAGCCGTATTTTCCCACTGCAAGCCACAGCTTGTCTCTGTCTACTGTATGGAGCGTTGATTTGATGTACTGTACTGCTTTGAAATTTCGGTGGCGAAGCACAATTCGAGTCAAGTGCATTCACATTGTCTTGCATGCTCACTTGACCGCACCCACCCCTTCAACTTTATCTACATTGCCAATCAAGCTCCAATAACACCATCACGCACAATTCCCGTCCAATACAATCCTTCAGCCTCGCAAATCCCCATGTATTTTTCATTTTTCTCTCTCCACTCTTTACACCCAAGTAACCTCTCACCGACCATTCGCAGATCTTTGATCCCTGAGTCGTGTAAGCGAGGCGAAAATAATGGGAACAAGTACAGTACCCCGCACTTGCGCTGTCTTGGGTGGCACCCCACGCGTGCCACGTTACCCAAGTATTTGATATGTGCATACCGCGCCCTGCATGAAGGGTACGTGAATTCTACCCTCGTGATGTTTTTCTGTTAATGTGCTGCCTGCACCGTGATGGGCGTGCACGAATAGCTGCACGAAGAAGTCTTCGGCGCAGCTTGCACTGGAGGGGTAAAAGGACCGCGTACTTGGGATGAGGCCGAGATCGGGGAATTATGGTTTTGTCTGTCTTCAAGTCATCTGGGAAGTCTAATAGAAGCCATCAGACTCGATGTAAGTGCGGGGAAGAAATATTTCAAGGTCTTGGGATTCTAGGGATACCAACTATCTACTTTCTCTGTATTGATTGACATAGTTGTTAAATCTTCAGCAAAGCACGAGGACACGCGTCGGCGAGACAACGGGGGTCAATCCTGTAAGTATTGGATGTACGGTCCGTACTATGTCTCAGCTAGCTTCACACTCACCGCACCTCGCAGGAGTTCCTGCACGCCACACCCATGCAAAGAGCTCTGTTCACCGTCCCCCGCATGTATCTGATGCGCTCGACTGCACAGATCACGCAGTAGCTTCTAGTGGGAGCTAGTGCTACTGGGCAATTCGTAGAGACATGTATGCGCGTAGCTGGTTTTGATATCATGTCCGAGAATCATCGCCGGAAGGAAATCTTTGGACGTGGGTAATTGTCGAATTGAATGTAACGGAGTTTGGTATTGGAGAAGGAGAGTGGGAGGGAAAGGCAGATATCATGCACTAGTACCCAAAGCGTGGGTGAAGAGAGACATCAGTTGGAAATGTTCAAATGGGGGAGTGTTGTACGGACCACGTGCTGTTTTGGGAAGCATGGGAGGCAAGAGTCACTTCTTGCCCTTCTGTCGTGCGAACGAGTCAAGGCCCTTCTAGGTGACGCGATGTGCGCGTCCGTGGGGGAACAAACCATACAGAACATTCCAAGCTCCAAGTCTGCAATTCGGACACTAGATACCATGTCTTACCAGGGTGAGAGTCCATGAAGGTACTCGAAGTTCACCGCTCGTTAGTGACTTTGTTGGAGACCTATATATCCTCTCTCCCCCTCGCAGCACCTTTCGGAGAGGCAAGCTTCGTGCTTTTTACATTTCAATACACATACCCAGTCCCCACTCTTGAAGTTCTTACTTCTTCAACTCTTTGAAACTCGGTATACTAGTCGAGACAACGCAGCACGTTTCATCTTAACTGATCGAAATGGCCGACACTACTGAGACACAAATTCCCTCCGCTGAGTCGTTCGCTGATCGCGAAGCTGCTGTAAGACATTCCCCTCCTCATTCCAGCTTCCTTCTCAGCAATCCCCCATCGAAATCATCTGAATAGTACTGACACCCTACAGCTCAACCTCCGCGCTCAAGCCCTCGATGCCCGTGAAGCTGCTCTCGACGCCAGAGAAGCGACACTGGTGGAGCGTGAGGCTGCTTTGAGCCCACCAGCTGTTCCTGATGCGCCACAAGCCGTCATCTTGGATGGTGTGAAGGAGGATGCAATCATTGAGAGCACGCCGGTCGAGGAAATCAAGGAAGAGGAAATTAAGGAGGAGAAGAGTGGAGAAATCGCGCCTGTTGTTGAGGAGCCGACTTTGGCCGAGGAGACGAAGAACGAGGAGGCAGCTCCTGTCGTTGAGGAGAGCAAGAGCGAAGAGAAGGCCGAGGAGAAGAGCGAAGAGGTAGCACCTGTTGAGGAGAAGGCCACTGAGGCAGAGTCTGAAGTTAGCAAGACTGTAGTATGTATTTCTGACCTTCGCTAAAATCGCGATACTAATCCATCGCAGACCGAAGAGCCAAAAGAAGTCTCCGAGTCTAATCCAGTCGAGGAGAGCATAGCCGCCCACGTCGAGGAGCCAACTTCAACTACTGAAGAGACAACCGCTGTTGCTGAGGAAACTCCTGCTCCAGCCGAACAAGCCCAGGAAGAAACTTTCGCACCGGCCGACGAGTTCCCAACTCCAGCTCCAGTGACCGATATCGAGACACCGGCTGCGATCGAGATTGAGCCTCCATTCGTCCAACCTGAAGAGACCAAGGAAGAGGTGAAAGAGGTGAAAGAGGGGGAGGTTAAGGAGACGCCGGTAAGTCATGCATATGTCTCCTTTGGACTGCTGGTATCGAGAATCGAATCATACCTTGTGAGTGATGTGGGGACTGATTGTCAACTTAGGTCGAGGAGTCGAAACCTGTCGAGGCTGAGGCTAGTGAGACTTTGCCTGTGGTCAGTCTGAAACCTTTCAAGCATATTTTGCTTGAGGAGAAATATACTGATGGCAAAATAGATCGAGGAGCTGGCTCCTGTGGAGCAGGCACCAGTTGAAGTAACCCCACAAGTCGAGGAGACACCAGCTCCTGCTGAAGAAACTTCCGCACCAGCAGTAAGAATACCATTCAACCTCCTTCTCGTCATCAGCTAACCCTCGCAGGCCGAAGAAACCTCCGCCCCTTCGTCCGCTGAACACGTGACATTCGCACCCGCTACCGAAACAATCTCAACCCCCGGGCCAGCAACTGCTGAAGCGACTGAGCCAACGATCGTCGAGGAACCAACTTCAATCCTGAAGCTGGCGCAGGAAGAGGAGCCAGTCAAGAAGGAAGAGGAGCACACTACTGCTGCGACTGAAAACCCTGTTACGGAGCAGACGATTGATATCCCTGTTGCTTCGCATGCGGCGCCGCAGCCAATTGCGGTTTGACTAGCACGGTTATTTAGGAGAGGGAAGGGGAAGGAGAGTGGGAGTGACAAGGTGGACAATGGGAGAGAGGAAGTTGTTGCTGGGTAGACGAGAGGAGAGGATGAGAAGAGCTGGTAGCAGGAGAAAGGAGGAATCTTGACTGGAAGATTGATGAGATGGAACATCTAATAAATTGACAAAGCGATGCATAACTGTCTGGACGTTTGGTTGTTTGTATTGGAAGATATTGTTTGGATTTTGGGCATGGCTTGCGAGTTTTATTTGCCATTGGGTGCTTGTGGTTGGATAGTTTATACGTTTTTCATTGTAAAATGGAATGAATGAATCTCTTCTCTATGCACATCTATCTAGCACATATTGTTCTTTACATAAATATTAAGTGCAAGTGCACACATTGCCATCATAAACAAACAGCGGCTCTCCTACCACCGAGGGGTGCTCGCTAAATTCACCTCACCCACTCCGCAGCCCCTCCCTCAAAAATCCCTCTCCACTAACCCCTCTATCTAACCAAATAGTGTGTTCTGCTGACATCTCATCAGGTACACACCCTCGGTCGTCTAGTTGGTTTATGGCGTCGGACTGTAATGGTTATTCAGTTTCATCCGAATGTCGCGCGTAAGTGCTTCCATTCTTGGTGGTGTACATCTATCTGTGTTCAACAGATGTGGTGTGTGTTTTCTCTCAGACGGCTGCTAACAGCTGTACAGGTTCGACTCGCGCCTGAGGGAATTTTCAATTTTTTCTTCTTCTTTTTGCAACTTTTTGTTTCCGAATTTTTTGTTTGTCGCAAAACTTTTGAGTCTGTAGCGAGATATGATGATCCTAGGTGGTTTATTGAGGTAGGAGGGGAGGAGGTTGCTCGCTTAGCGTTTTGTAGGCGGGGTACATGTGTGCGGAGTGGATCGTTAGGGCATCTCGTGTTATCAGATATCTGAAAACAAGGCCAGAAACTCAATTCTCACTGCAAATCACAGATAGAGCTATATCATGGAAGGAGTAAATATTAAATTGAATGTCCAAAAAGTTAGGGTAGATCAAGTTCTTTCCAAAATTCCATCCCATCATAACAGTCATGTCCAACACGGGAGATCCCTCTTTAATTCCCAGGCCCTGGATGCTTCCATGTCATCCCCATATCGTGATCGATAGCTTTCGACCATCCCTTTGAGTCCGCTCTCTGTATAATTGTTCCCATGCCCAGCCAAAAGAAGTGAAGAAAGAAAACGGTAAAAGCAAAATCATGAAACCATCAAGAAATGAGAACCCCAATCCAAAAGGTCCATAAGCCCATAGACCGTAGTCTAGCTCTCAGTTGCTCAGATATGTACATCATCGGATAGTCAATGCTCGATCTCGACCTCAGCATCGGCCTCAGCTTCACGCTTGTGGTGTCTGGTCGGCTTGAAGGTCGACACCCCGCCGATACCGAGTCTGTTTGCAGGGTCGCGCGTCTCAACAATCGCTTCCGCTTCAGGCTCACGCTTATTATGGCGAATTGGTCTAAATGTCGACGTACCACCAATGCCGAGTCTGTTTGCAGGGTCACGCGTCTCAACGATGGCTTCAGCTTCGGCTTCTGGTACTGGGGAAGCTTCGGCTTCAGCATCCGCTTCGGATTCGCGTTTGTTGTGGCGGATCGGTCTGAATGTTGAAGTACCACCTATGCCGAGACGGTTACCTGGCTCGCGGGCTTCGATGATAGCCTCAGCTTCTGACTCGGCCTCTGCATCACGCTTGTTGTGTCTGATAGGAACAAAGGTTGAGGTGCCGCCGATACCGAGTCTGTTCCCAGGGTCGGCCTCTGGTGTAGGCTCGCGCTTGTTGTGTCTGATAGGGACGAAAGTTGAGGTTCCACCGATGCCGAGGCGGTTTCCAGGCTCGGCAATAGGAAGGGGAGCTGCGAGGATGGCTGGAAGGATGAATGCAACCGCGAGAGCAACGCGAGAGAATGAAATCATTTCTAGTCTAACGTCAGAAGGAGAATAAGTAGAGTGGAAGTAGAGAGCTTACTGTATGAGGCTGGGATCGATGTCAAGATATGAGATATGAGATATGAAAGGCGACAAGCTGCTAAGACGAAATGAAGGAAGGTGCTGTGACTGTAGGAAATCTATGACAGAGGAAATCTGAGATAAGAAAGAGAAGAGAGCTCCGTAGAAGATGATTGTGATGAGATGAGATGAGGATGATGAAAGGAAACTACACCGGATATCTTCGAGCTTATGTATCTTGAAGTCCTCAAGCAGACATGGAGAGTAGAATGGAGACGAGGCTGGCATATTGACTTAGATGCAGTTCAATATCCTCGGATGTACCATGATTCCGAAAATACACAACAATACTGAGGGACGCACTCATTCTCTGGTACTGTAGCCGAAGACATGAATAGCACAGCACGGATTTCCAGAACAAAGAAACGAAAGAAACCTCAGCAACGCCTCACTCTTCCGGCAACCGAAGACATGAATAGTACAAAGACAAACGACACACGAAAGGACTGGTCAAAAATGCTTCCAGATCATTTGGAATGTGTTCCACAAGCATTTGACTAAGCTTACCTGCCCTATCGATCCTTGTGCCCGGAAGGGCTATCCTGATTCGCTCACCCGCCTCCGCATTCAGCTTCATCGAGCCTCAATTCGTCCGCCAAGAACAAAAACATAGTGCTTGACCCTGCATGCTGCCATAAATACCTGCAGGAGGCCAGCAAGCAATCTCGAGGGATGACGCGCAGTGCAGCAGCCGAGAGATCCCGGAAGCCAAATCACTATGGTTAATGTTTAAATGGTATAGAGCGAAGTGGGGGATCCGACGGCGGCTATTTGGGAGCTTGTTTCCTTGCTTGCCCATGATGAGAATCTCGGGTGGGTGAAGATGCGGTGGCAGGCTGCGGCTATTTTGGGAGGCTGTGTAGATGGGACGGTGAGTGGCTGGACAGCGTCTTTTTATAGGCGCTTTAGCGTGGGATGGACGCTAACGTTAAGCGAGGATCGCCGGAACCGTGTGCCCCTGACAGCGCATCTCTCCATCTTGCATCCTACCTGGACGATATCAAACTTTATCCTGGGTTAATATTGCTTTTTGATGGATTTTTGACCTTCCTTTGACCTTGATCTGAATTTATTCTATGTGATTTTAGACGCAGTGCACGTCCTTTGAGATTGAGATTCCCAAGCCATATGCATGTTTTGATTTGCTATTGTTTTGTTTGGGAATTAGGGATTTCGGTTCTCGGAATCTCTCGTATGTCCCCCACGAGGAGAGGCTCTCGGAAGCTTCCCTTGATTGGTAGAGCTCATTCTGTTACGGTCAACGAGCACACCTTGTACGCCTAGTCCTTTACAGCCTTGCTCCGGATGAGTCGAGGTTCCTGTTGAACTTTGTGAGGGTGGGGGACAAACCTTCTATGCAGTCAGAAGGGGAGGTAAATAGCGAAAGACGGTTGATCATGAACATATTTAGGTACTCTGTCCCTGTTTACCCATTTGATCTCATATATGAAGTATCGATTTAGTTGAAGCACATGTTCACATGCTTCCCAGAACCTCAGAAGGTACACAGGGCTTGTACCAAATAATGATCACATTGGTAAATGATCTAGCTTCGATCATATTACAACTCTGCACGTTTCGGGCTTATGGGCATCCACACCTCGCTTCAAGATCCTTCATACATAGATTGGCACATTGAAGATATCAGCTGAAGATGAAACTTCCTGAAGTGTCTTGGTATTATTCATCGAACGGATATCGTTCATCCCACAGCGAGCCCCGAGAAAGCTGCGGCCCCGCAACTGGTCTCACCCGCATAGACTCTTAATACAAGCGAGTCGATCCAGTTGATTGTTTCCTCACCGGCGCCAACAAAAAGCTCAAGAATCCTTGCATAGTATAAGTGGCAACCAGTATCCCCCTCTGAGACTTCATTCTACCTGTAGCTTTTGAGCGAGGCAGTTCCTGCGGTAGTGCGTCGTCTAGACTATTCCGGGCTGACATTGAGGGCATTCAGTTGGCCGGTACCCGACGAGAAGAGCTGACACTTGGCAGAATACTTCGTAGGAACCTAAAGGGTGTGCAAAGGAGAATGTTTCGAGGGAAATGGAATGGCTGAGTCGTAATTGTTTCGCGTTTGAATGTGATGATCTGCCTTGTCAAGAATCAGGCGGCAACCTCACCGTTGTGAGTGCTCGTAGCTCTCACAGGATCTAGATACAACGTTGCAGAGGCACAGCTGTTGGTTTCTGTTGATGTTCCTCACAAAATCCTGCCATGTCAGAGCCTAGCTCCTTGGACCTTATTACCGTGTACTGATCTGCTTGGACCATCGGGCCAGCAAATCTTGTAAAATGAACAACCAAGCTCATAACTTATTTGAGGTTTCAAAAGGGTCCAAATGTAAAGCGTTCAATATTTTCTCTTGCTCTGTCAGTACGCCTTACTATCTCATGCCATTTATGTACGGTTCTTCGTAACTTCCCATCAACATGTTGCCACCCGCAGCCGGTCCCAGATGAGGAAACCAGCGTCACTTATACTGCAGTTCAAAGTCCATTCCTGGCCCAATCCCAGAATATGCACAACCTCAAAGTGCAACCATGAACGCCATCCCATGCATTATCCCATTCCATCCAGAGCCCGCAAATTTACAAGTCCTCTTCACTTGTTCCCTGTTCATTCGCATACCGCCCCGCCCCCAAGCATCTCCCCATCATTCCCCACACACCCTTCTTTCTTCCTCGCCTTCGAAACAATGACACTGAAAACCACCGCTGGTACCACTATTAGGAGCATGACAGCCAGGAAGATGCAAATCAGTGCTTTGCGTCTGTTGTTTCGACATCGTTCTGATTCTGAGCTTGTGAGATTGGTGGATTTTGGATTGGAGTGAGGTTGGAGATCGAGGTCGATACTTGGAGAGAGTGAGAGTGTGTAGGGTGGTGGCGGGAGGGAGGAACTTGGTGTGTCTGGTCGAGAATGTGTGTGAGAGGATGAGGAGGAGGAGAGTTTGTAGAGAGGAAGCTGGAGAGCGTGTTAATAATGTCTCCAGTAGGATAATTTGCACCCATCAAGTTTCGATTAGAAATGAAAAATCGACAGTGACAGCTGGGGAATATTGAGCAAGTTTGATCTGACTTACAAGAGGGCCATCTGATCTCGAGTCTGCCATTGAATACTCGAGCCCAGACCAAAAGTCCAACCAAAGAAATACAAGAAAGAGAAGAAGATTGAACGGGTTCTCAGGATTTAGCGATGCGCCGTAAGAGTGCAGTACGTTCGGCTCCCGGCTAATAAGTTTCGAAGTATAGAGTGTTAGACGGTAGCTCGTAGCTGTTTCTCTTCCAGGCTTTAATTTGTGGATAAATGGTGCTGACAAGCGAGCGAGTTGACCTTACAGGCAGTGCGGTTGTAAAGAAACAAAGTTCCCTTTCTCAAGAAAGCAGATTCCGGGTCTGAAAAAAGTATTCCAACCGCCTCTCAATCATCTCGAGGCAGGATCCACTTTCTTGTATATACAATCAGAGCAAACATGCCCCTGTCGTGAAATCGCTGTGCTGACATTTATTGTTGTACGCACATGCAGCACTGTAGGCAGATTTAGATTTTAGTTTGGTGTTTGAGCGGGCCGCTGTAGGGGTCGATGCGCGCCGTGTGTTGGGTGGCGGAGCCTGAATCCTGGGGACGGTACCCTGTTCGGATGCTGTGGTTTCCAGCAACAATGCTCTCGGGTACCGAGGGGTGGACAGGCGGCTGGTGGGCGGCTGTTATTTTGAGAACGGAGACGCCTGATAGTTGGTTCTTGGGAGGCTTGATTTGCTTTGGGATTGATGAGGCTGGATTAGGGTTTGACTATGAGAGCATATCGTACACTTCTATGGTTCACAGAAGGTAAAGGTAATTGTGCGTGGTTGTTCGTTTAGATGAACTGTAATCCGGGGCACACAGCTGCTGACTGCAGGCTCTGTATCACGAGGACAAATTGACCGTTTCATGAAGCTAACGAGTAAAGTCACGACTATTTCAGGTACCTATGTATCGAAAATAGCAATCGACATGCAGTTATCCCTGTTCTCTAATCAAATGTATTCAGAAAAAATTCTATACAAATCTGTACTTGAACACAATCGAAGCGGGCTCGCGAAGCTGATCATGGCGGATAGCAAATGTCACAACAGCACAACGAAAGCAAAAATGAATGTCTGTTCAGCGAATCGAGCCTTAATTATTGTTATTCCTATTGATCCTAAGTATCAACGTGATAATGAGAGATACAGAAACAAGAATACTGATACACGCCAGAATGGTTCGCGTGATGCTTGGCCGCTCTTCTACATGATGTCCATCACATCTTTGAACGTATTGCGAGGCTAGTGGACGATGAGCGAAGGGGTTTCCCGAGTATTGTATCGGTTTGTTGGCGATGACTGGATCGCCGGCTGCGTGTTCTGGGTCGTAGGAGCGGGATGCGTTGTGAGATTGGGAATGGCCGGTGTAGGGCGGTGGGTTGATGGCGATGAGGGTGGATGGAGGAGGTATGAGAGGGATGTAGCCTGCTACCTAGAGCCTCGTGAGTATTCTGTGATTGCGAAAGAACCGGTGGATTGTTAGATGGTGTGCTTGTTTACCTTTGCGACGGCGGGGCGTGCTGGGAAGGGGTCGACCATGGCGGCGTATTTCCTCTCTGAAGCGCTGACCGAATAATCTCGAGAGCCTAATGATCTCGGATCAATCCTTCGAGGACGCCTACAGATCCCGCCTTCTCTTCAGCAGAAGTAAAGATGAGCCGCAAGTTAAACGCAAGTGATGATGCTGGCCTGCAATCGGGAGTTTTCAGCAGTCGACAACAAACAATGACCGAACCGTCCAAGATGGAGAAAGCAGTCTAAGTCAATGGTCGTTCATGTGGATATGAATCTTTACTTGTATTCTTTCAGCCTACCCAGATATATCATTTTACCTTAGTATCTCAGGCTGGTCGGCCGCAGATTCGAGGCTGACACACAAAGGAGTAACAAACATGTATATCTCTTGATTCACCACTTCCCAACACTGATCAACGAATCATAGGCTTATGGTTTCCCAGTAGGATGGATCGCATAACTTTGCGCCGCATCCTGTGTATGATAATCATGATTGAGCTGTTGGTTCTCTGTGGAGGCGGCTCGTAAAAGTTTGAAGTCAGCGTTGGAGTTTCGAGTCTGGCCGTCGCCTCGACCCCTTTTTGGGGCGGCTCGCTTAGCGAAGGTACAGTGAAAGCTACCACATTTGTTTGATTTGGTGGTTTTGGTGTGATGGCGTTCTTTGAATGAGACCACTAGATATGTATTCTGGTATTGAAGTGTACTGGTATATCCTCCGCCAAGTTAACATGCTCCATCGCTATGCATGGAATTAATATATACATCAAATATTACATGGATCCCTTATGCATCTATGCCCATTGCGCCAACAGAATACCTCTCTCCCAAATCATGAACTCCATCGCTATGCTCGTTCAATATATCCGCACTCCAAAACCAAGTACCTTCCAGCCCAGAGTCCGCAATCAATTCCCATCACAGTCCCCACTCGTACTCCCATCGCTCCACCTCACACAGAAACTGTTCCCCCTCCCCCAATGAAAAACCGTTCCAAAAACCACCAGCGGAATGATGATTATCACAACCGTCGCCATACAGAAACAGATGATCCTCCTCCTGTTGTACTTTTTCTGGTTGTAATACTTATTCGTCGAAGTATTGCGAGGGTAATTCATCAGATTTGAGGAGGAGCGATAAGTGATGTTTGTTGCTACTGTCTTGAGAGGCGTGATAGGTGCGTTATGTGGGTAGTTGTGTTGTGATTGGAAGCATGGTGGGAGACCAGCTTCGGGGTCGCGGATGTGGAAGTTGTAGGCTGGTGGTGGGGTTGTGGGATACTAGGTATTCTGTTAGTCTTTTGGACCTTCTGATATATGATGAGTGCGCACTTACGTCTGCGAAGGGATTCGACGGGTGGAAAGGCTGCAGTATGTTTGGATCTTCTCTCGATAATTCCGCCATCTTCGTCTCGTCTAGCTACCGGTAGTAAACAATCTATCGATGTTTTTTTGGTGCGGACGAGCAAATTGTGGAGAAAGTGCAAGGAGCAAGCGATCTGTTTCAACGCAGCAAAAGTCCGATAATTCGATTGGGAATAAATTGCCTTCTAAATCGCCGGCGCGGTACGTGATACATATACAGTCGCATCATCACGATGTTGGTTGGTATCCACCACTCCTTCGGCCGTGGCTGGTGGCTGCGCTGGCTGAGTAAGGCTGTGGAAGGGGTGCTGAGCCTCAAAGGAATGCTGAGATGGGAAAGAGATTCGGGGTCGCAGATGAGATCCTGTTGGAGAAAGAGCCTGACAATGCAGTACTTAGGGGGCGTGAGGCCCACTGAAGGGCAAGGCACGGTACGATAATCGTTGCTATTCGGGGGGTTGTTGGTGCCGCTGAGTATCACGTTTTAGGATGTGGCACGTGCTCTGGGAGTTTGACGTGAAATTCGGGTGCATCAGCAAGCCTCTGCGGCGTTAGGCTGGGCTCATCCTGTCTTCACATCAGCAATAAGGTACTGATACGAGTACGGCATTGAAATCATTCTCGGTGCCGATGGAAGTCTGGTGATGTGTGTTCGTACGGAGGTCTTCAAAAGAGGAAGCTTTCCGAAGCTTTACATCGCGTCTTGAACCATGATTCAAGCATCCCCGGGATCCCCGACATCAATCAACTGCCGTGATGCCGAGCAACCGTCTTTTCTGGGGAAATCGAGATGCATCGGCTCACGATATAACAGCACCAATAAGGTGTCCCGCGTGCCTGACCATCATCACCGGCTTAAGAAGAAGTCTGCAAGGGTCACGTATTTAGTCGCTACCCCTCATTCTCTCCTCCTCCGCATTTCTGGATGCATACGAAGGTTACGTGCAGGAAGGGTTCCGGAGCCAGGGAAACATTCCACGAATGAGTGGACGGAAACTCAAAGAGAGTGCAGAGTTTCGGTTCAAAGAATCGCCGAGACTTGGTGATGGGCTGGTAGGCGTGACACATGTGATGATGCTAATATGATCGAGGTCGCGGAGCCGGGAGAATGGTAATAGGCGGAAGCAGATATATTATATTCCCAGGTTCTTGATCGTTTCGTTGTGTTTTATTCTCTGAAGTCACTCAATCCTTTTCATGATGTTTCTGTCTTTCAAACAAGTCGTTTGGCTTCTGTTGCCGGTATTGGCTCAAGGTGCCACGGTCAATTATACAATACCAGCATCTGCACCGTCTGGAGCAGCAACGCTTGATCCTGCGCCTGTCGGAGTATCGTGAGTTCTATTTCCAAAACTATGGAAGATATGGAATTGATCTGAACCCAGTTTCGAATTCTTCGCTTTCCCGTCATATTTCACGAACGTCACCGCGACGAATCAATGCCTCAAGAACTTCGAGACAGTGACAGGAACATGGCCACCGATTCGAATCGGAGGAACGACACAGTATGCTCACATCCCATTCGGAGTAATTAGAGTGCTGATGAGAATAGGGATCGTGCAAAATATGATGCTTCGTCTTCCGCGTACGTTGTGTACACTGTAGCCAATCCCACCGATGCGCCAGCAAACCTGACATTTGGACCTTCGTTCATGTCTTTGGCTGCAACGTACCCCGGGACAGTGGTCGTTGGTGAGACTTTGTGGAGAATCAAACGGACAATTGCTGATGATTGTAGGACTCAATCGTGGAAAGGATGATATCGCGAACACAATCGCTGCAGCGAAGGTGGCCAAGGATAGAATGAAGAACCTCCTAGCCATCGAGCTTGGAAACGAACCAGAATGTATGAACACCCTCTATTCCGTTCCCTTTATCAAAAGACAGCCACCTAACAAACCCTAGATTATACAAAAGACGGTCAACCCATCGCCCTCAAAGCCGGCACCTGGGACCCACCTACCGACGCCGCCTCGCAAAACAACTGGATCCTCTCCGTCGGCACATCCCTCAACTCAAAGAACCTCATCCAAGCCGGAAACCACAACGAAGCACCCCCCAAATGGGGCGCCGAAGAACTAATCGCCACCCAAAACGCCACCGTCAAATCCTACGTCCACAATTACGCGCACCACAACTATCCCGGCGGCAGCGTCTCAGGCCTCATGTCGCACGCCGGCATCTCCTCTAACATCAACATCTTCAAAGCTGATCTCGCTGCTGCTGCGACTACAGGTAAGGAATATGTGCTTGGAGAGACGAACTCTGTTTCTGGTGGTGGTGCGAAGGATGTCAGTCCGCTCTTCGGCGCTGCGCTGTGGACGATGGACTACGTTCTTCGAGCATCCAATGCCGGGATCAAGAGAACGTATTTCCACCACGGGACTGTAGGATTGTGCTATTATTGCTGGTGGGGGAGATATAGCATGGGAGCGCCGTACTACGGTGCGTACGCTGCCACGGAGGCGATGGCGGGTGGGAAATACATCTCTGCTGTTGATGCTGGTACGACGAGTTATGCCGTTTATGCGGTCTATGACGAGGCGAAGAAACCGATTAAACTCGTTTTATATAATTCAGATTTTTATTCTGGGAGTGGGACGAGGGGCAGTCAGACGTTTGCGCTGGATGGGTTGACAGGGGCGACGGCCACGGGTAGGAGATTGACGGCTGCGAGTGCGAGTACCCGGGTCGATACAGGGGGTGTAGTTAGTTTTGGGGGGAAGACTTTTGCGCAGGGGACTTGTGTTGAGGGTGGTAGTGAGGTGGTTGAGAGTGTAAATGTTGTTGGTGGGAAGGCGAGTTTTACGGTGCTTGCTTCGGAGGCAATGGTGGTGTATTTGCAGTAGGCGAGAGACAGCTGCCGACTTTGCTAGAAATATGGGTTCCTGAGGAGAGAGTTCGACAGCTAGCGATGAGGTCGGTAGTTCATGTCAATACAAAAGCTCTCAGTTGTGTTTGTCTCGGGATTCTCACTTTAGCTCAAGCCCAATCACTGATTTCATTGGTGCATCTGATTTTCTATGTACCTGAATCCACACCACCTCCAACGGGGATGAGCGGGGATCGATAGAAGCATGGCAAAGGTTACATCAGGAAGGTGGATCGATCGTCAAACTCAACACTTGATTCGTAAACCACCTTCCTAATCCTCAACACGACACCCATAAAAATGTCACAGACACCTACTCAGCGTCCATTCTTCGGAAACCGGATGAACCCTCGGGGTATAACTCCACTTTTTAAGCAGCCACATGACAGCAACTCCCGGGCTCTAAGGGCGGGAGCGGGGTTTGGCCTTATTTTCGTCTGGGGGTGTAGGGGATACGAGGTGGTGTTATGGGATTTTTACGATGAGGTTGGACTCGGCAGAGAGGAAATATGGAGATGGTATTAGGCACGCGGTGCGGAGCGCTATGGGATATCGTGAACCTTGAATTGTGGTGTGGGTGTGGTTATTGTGGGGGTAATATATCCGAGGGTGGTTTGGGTATATAAAGTTCGATGGGTGTTTGGATGTTTTTGGCTTTGTGGAAGATTAGATCAGCATCCTGGTCTTTGATCGAACATTGAAAGTTTTCGGTTTAATCAACTTACCCTTCTAAAATCAATTGGGATTCTCTTGCAGGTGAACGAAGAAGGATGATTTTCATATCTTTTGCATTGGCAGCCTGTCTGGCGCTGCTTGTGGGATTTGGGGATGCGAGTATACAGATTGTATGGTCCTCCTTTTCCTCGCTTGCTGTCAGAATTTCATCAAGAAAGATCTCTACTGTTCTTTGGTGTAGAAAGATAATTCTGAGCTGACGAAATACTTCAATACCAGATCCCCGGCGCAACGATCACTGCCAAAGGAACGAACCAGCATCTCCAAGCTCATGGTGGTGGCATCATTGAGGTCAACAATCTCTTCTACCTCATCGGAGAGAACAAATTAAACGGCTCAGCATTCCAAAGCATCAACTGCTACTCCAGCCCCGTTCGTCTCCGTCTCTCCCTATACCCATCTCCTCAAAACTCCTCTTCCCTATCCCTCCCTCTCCATCCACACCAAACTAACCCAACCCTCCCCAAAACAGGATCTCGTAACCTGGACCTTCGTCTCCAAACTCCTCACCCTCCAATCCTCCGGCGACCTCGGCCCAAACCGCGTCGTCGAGCGCCCGCACGTAATCTACAACGACAAGACGAAGAAATACGTCATGTGGATGCACATCGACAGTAGCAATTATGGGGAGGCGAAGGCTGGATGGGCCACGAGTGATTCGGTGTGTGGGAGTTATACGTATGGGGGGTCGGTGCAGCCGCTTGGGTACCAGAGTAGGGATCTGAATTTGTTTAAAGGTGTGTTTTCTGATTGCTGTTGTGGAGATTTTGAGGAGAGAGGATGAGGAGGGGATTGCTGATGTGTTGAGGTATAGATACTGACGGATCGGCGTATCTACTTACTGAAGATGTGAGTTGGCTCCGCGTGTTGAAGAGTATCCGACTATGCAGATGCAGATGCTGACGATAATTCAAGCGAGTCAATGGCCTCCGCATCGACAGACTCTCAGATGATTACCTCACCGTCCTGTCTCCTGTCTATCTCTGGCCAGAACTGTACAGCTATGAGGCGTCTGCGATATACAAGAATGGGAATACGTATTTCATGTTTGCGTCAGATCAGAGCGGTTGGGGTATGTACTCACTTTCCTTTTCTCTTCCTCCTCCTCTGGCATCATCCTCGCTTTTCGTTTCTGACTACTTGGTGTTGGTGATGTCTTGAGGGAGCAGGGTAAAATATTGGGATATGAGATGGGCTGCGCTGATGGCAGAACAGATCCGAACGATAACATCTACTGTACTTCTACCAGCTTGACTGGGCCTTGGTCCGCTTGGAAGACTTTCGCCACGGCGGGATCGAAGACTTATAATTCGCAGACTGGGGCGGTAGTGAATATAAGAGGGGTTCCGATGTAAGATATAATATTCCCGATGCCTCCCTCAACTCAACGAGATACGAGGGGTCTTGAAGGAGAGGGTGAAGAGCTGAGGACGATGAAGACAAATGAGATTGCAGCGCTGACGACTATCATTTAGGTACATGGGTGATCGCTGGAAGAAAGATAACCTCATGACATCCACCTACGTCTGGCTCCCCCTCGAGCTATCTGGCACGACAGCGACAATGGTAAGACCTTCCCCCTTCCGTTCTCGTTCCTAAACTTCACTGCGCCCACAGAAAAGCTAACCCCTACAGGCCAACCGCGTAAACTGGATCCTCAACCTCTCCGCCGGTACCTGGTCACCCGGCCCCTCCGAAACAACCCCCGAAGCCGAATCGAGCACCAACACACTATCATCCGGCGCCAAATCCCTCGACTGCTCCGGCTGCTCCGGCACCAAGGACATCGGGTATATCGGCGGTCCACCAGGCGGGACTCTGACGTTCACGAATGTGACGAGTTCGGTGGCGACGACGAGCACGATTAGGATTGCGTATATCAATGGGGATAGTACGCAGCGGTATGCGAATGTGGTTGTGAATGGGGTGGGGAACGTGGTGGCGTTTGTGCCGACGGTGGGGAGTACGCCGATGAGTAGTACGTTGACGGTGCCGTTGAATAAGGGGAGTAATACGATTAGGTTTGAGGGGTATAATGGGGGTTGGGGTAAGCTTTTCGCTCTTTCTTCTTGATCCTGGTGTACAGAGGTTGGTGATGTGGAGTTGGTGCTGATGCTGATTTTGTGTAGGTCCTGATATTGACCGGTTGATGGTACCTATTTCGTAGGACGAAGATATCTTGTGGGTAGCAAGCTCTGAGGGAGGCAGGTAAAGGGATTGAAGGAGTGAGAGCATCGAAGTGGATGGAATGACTATGTACGCAGTACAGGCGCTCGCTTGGTTTCCGGCGCAAGTGCATTGAAACATCCGCTAAGCAAATCAATGGAATCATGCCTCGACTGTTGAAAACAACGTTTGATTCTCTGCGGCAGGCTGTAACGTTTTCGCAAGATCGACGAGTCTCTCCAGCACTGCCATCTCCTCGTGATCATTGATCTTGAGATCAACGAGACAACTGAATGAGGCGGCATAGGTGCATTTGTACAGACCTGTCGAAGCAGTATGTCTAGGTTGTCGAATTTGCCAGGGTCGACGATTCGTAGTGGTGATAGTTCGATGCGGCTTTGTTTTATGGCTGATTCGGTGGCTTCTTCGTATTGTGCGCCGATCATGCGGAGGCGGAGATATTTTGCGAGGACCGTTGAGCAGAGGAGGGAGAGTTGGCCGTCGAGTGGGTCGTCCCGTCCTGTGTATCTGTATCGGCAAGGGATCTCGACGGTAGTGATCGCTCGTGCCTTCAGTGCGAAGGTGCCAATTTGTAACTCAATGTCTGAAAATTTGGCCTGGTCGATTGCTTCGTACATGAGAGTCGTCGAGACCCAAATATATCCTGTGGCACAAGTGCTGATGGAATAGAGCGAGCCATTTGAAGTGTTTCGCTTCTGGACGAATGCTTTGGAGCCGTAGACTCGAATGTCTGCGAAGTTTGCAGTGAGGTCGGAACCATATTTTCCAAGAAACTTCTCATCGTTGACGTCAAGATCAGGTATGTCGATTCCTGAGTCCGTCCTTGATGTTATGAAGAACATGGGCTCTGTCATGAAGTTGGTGTCGATTGTTCCATCTTGGACACGGCTTATCCTCAGCCTTTGGCTTGAGACTAGCTGGGTTAGCTTCAATACGATACACCAATGAGAAGAATCTTGACATACATTCTGTAGAGACAGCGGCTTCCTGTATAAGGTCTGGCAACTCAGCAAAGACCTTCTCATTCTGGGACGTAACATCAATAAGCGATGGCGCTCGGCTTCTTGAAGTAACGTAGATTTCGTCCTCGAAACTCATGTTTGCGATTCCGAAACAGTATAGATCATCAGAGTAAGCCAGGAACAGAAACATGGGAGGACAAGCTTATCTACGAAGCAGATAACGGTGAGTGTTTGCGTTGTCAGGCTCTGAGCTCGTATTTGATGCTCGCTAAATATAGATGCGGCGGGGTTGTGAGGAATACGAGGATGAGGGCGAATGGGATTGATGAGGGAAATCTGAAACGAAGGTTCAGATGCAGTCGAGAACATGCAGACAGGGCCATCAGGAACTGGATTCTTGCCTTTGGGTAAGATGCGCGATGACAGCACCTGCTGGTTGGAGTGAGAGAGGCGGTCACGTGATTCCGATGTGAGAATTGCTTCTGCATGGTTCCCGAGAACTAGAGTCTGGTGACAATAAGTGCATTTGGAATATGACCACATCAATTTCAGCTCGAGGAGTCCTTGCTTGCTCTTGTCTTGCTTGTATGCTCAGCACCATTGACGCTGCCCATGCACTCGGTGAGCTGAGCACGCTCAGCGAGGACTACCGCGCCCTGGCTTCGATCATGGTCCGTACAAATGAGAGCAAATTGAGTAAACACGGAAATCAAAGAAACAAAAAAACACAACTCCAAGATGTAAACAAAAGCTGTAGCGAAGCGAAAAATTGACGTGGTGAGGAGTCATTGATATCCTTCCATCAACAGGGATTCGCGTCAATTTCGTGAAATTCATGCAAAGGAGAACTACCCCACAATTAGGGAGGGAGGGAAAGAAAGTAAGAAACTTCTTTCGTCAAAACATTATCCAGTTGCATCTTCATTTTCGGAAGCTCAGTATAGTCAGATCATATCGAACCTATCCTGTCGTTGTTGTCTCGTTGAGTGAAGAAGGAAGTCCACCACAAAGCACAGGGGACACAAAGGGGTTCACCAAACCGCGTCACTCCAACAGCCGAGGCGCGTCCAAGAATCTTCCGGGAATCTCCCACGATCTTCAACATTCCTCTTTGAGCATTGCTCCTCGACAACACCTTGCACAACGCCAATTCGAGATATACAATGTCTGCAGAGGTCGCAAAGAAGAGAGGGAGACCGAAGAAGGTCATCTCTGATCCTGTTGAGGTGGAATTGCCGGAGACCACGAAGAAAGCGACGACTCGGGCAAAATCTACCAAGACGGCAACGAAGACGGTGAAAGCTGCCTCAGCGACGCCTGCGAAGGCTACTACAGTAAAAAAGAGTGCTTCAAAAGCTGCCGGAACATCTGCGGCGCCGAAGACAGCTACAAAGAGTGCTGCGCCGAGTGTGAAAGCTGTGGAGAAACCCCTTGTTGCGAAACCTACGCCTACTACACCTACGACGTCGAAGATATTGGAGCAAGTGAAGGAATTGGAAGAGAAGAAAGCGGCCGAATCACTGGAATCTGCGAAGGGGACAACAACGACGAGGGGCACGGAGAAAGTGGAATTGGTAACAGAATCAGCGAAAGAGGTTGAGAGTAGCCAGCCGCAATCGAGTTCCAAGCCCTCTCCAGAATCGCAGAAGTCCCAGCCAACAATCACAACCAAATCCGCAGCCCCATCATCACAATCCAAACCTCCAGCCTCCACGAAACCCACAGATCCAAAGCCCATCGCCAAAGCTCCAACTCCACCTCCCCCTCCAACAAAATCAAAATCCACACCACCACCACCTCCCCCTCCCTCAGCAGCAAAACCAACACCAACACCGACACCTAAACCACACGTCCCAATCACCGAGCTGAACTCCGCCATCGTATCGAATATCACGACTCGAGCGGGCGCAAAGCCAAATACGGCGGGTAGTAGGCAGTTACCGAAGAATTACAAGCCGGTGGCGAGGAAGGTTACGATGGCGATCGTGGCGCTCCCGATTGCGATTGTGACGAGTTATGTGCTTTATCAAAGACGTGAGTTTTGATTTTCCTTGTCCCTGGGACTTTGTGTTGTGAGGGGGAATCAGTGCATGATTTGGGATTTGTGGGGTGTGTGTGATACGGTGCTAATGAGTTATTTGTAGTGGTTCTAGGAGAGGAGAAGAAGTTGTTTCCGATGCCGAAGCAGAGTGTAAATGCTGGTGGAGAGGTGAAGACTGAGCCGCCGAGTTCGAGTTCGAGTTCGGGTCCGGCATCGAGTCAGTAGATGTGCTGATGTAAACGGGATGGCATAATGGTAATGCTTAAGTCCTTGGGCGTGCATGCTCCAGACTGAGGTGTCTGTGGTGTTGTGGTTTAATTGCCGCCACTAATTGCTGAATGGCTCGATACAGGAGGGAAGCGGGAAGTCACGTCTATCAGATGTGAACATGATATGGTGGAGTAAGGCTGTTCAGCTCTGGGATGTGCATGTAAGAGGTGGAATGATCATGATTTGACGGTATGATAAGATGTGTGGAATTGTACAGGAAATGAAATCTCAACATTTGATACCCCGCACCTAAGACTTTCCTTCCCATTGTTGATTTCCGGGTTGTCCTAAGTTTTGGGATCGGTGAAGCCGTTACCAAGATCATTTCAACTCCAGCTTTACATTTCCTGCTATATCTAGGTAACTCTGCTATCTGACAAGCGCCAACAAATTGAAGCTGCCTTTGGGGACTTCGGTATTCGAGAGCCCCCTGCATCTTGAATCAGAGCAGAAGCAACCTCGGGTTCGCTTTCTATCACATTGGGCAAGTCAAATCAAGTCCAAGCGAAACAATCAAAGGGCAAGAAAATCAGTGGCTTATTTGTTAGCGTATGTAAATACAACAGGTAAGCAGCCCATAAGCTTAAAGTTCCGAGGGGACGGAAGTCATTGGTTGGTGTATTCCTTGGCTTCACAGTCGAGGCTTGGATGGCATGACATGTCAGCCCTGCCTTACGCATCTTCATGATATTCCGGGGACTATATTGTTTCTTTGGCAAGTCGTTGCGGAGCTTATCCGCAAGCATATCTACGAGCCTGTATGATTGGATATGGACTTGCGAGGTGTAACTTGGAGGGGTCATGGCGCATAAGCGATTGTTTGTCTTGAATGCTGAAGAGGTGAGATGGTCCTATGGTTGTGCTCCTTTGAGTTACCAAGCTGTACCTGAAGAGACTCGTGATTGACGGGAGTCACCCCTTCCTATCCCTATCAGATGCGGGGTTTCTGGATGCGGTGGTGCTCTCAAGCTAAGAAGGTGCGATGGCTGTGATACTCTAGTACTTGAAGGCGCTCTTTCCCGCAGATGAAGCATATCTACTTAATTCTATTCCTCCTCCTCTTCAAGGCGATATTTCCCCAGTTTATTCCAGACAAAAACAACATCACCTCATCCGAAAAACCCCAATCCACTCGCATCCACAACCCCAGCTACCAAGATGCCCTCCGCCAATCCTCCCTCCTCCGCCCTCGACTTCACAACCTTCACCCACTGCATCAACGGCACCTTCCTCACAACCAAGACCTCCCGCCACGGCATCAACCCCTCCAACCTCTCCGCACTCCCCGACGTCCCCGTCGCCAGCGAGCAAGATCTCGACGCAGCTGTCACTGCAGCACGCGCAGCGTTCAAGACATGGTCGAAAGTGCCATGGGAAGAGAGGAAGAAGGCATTGCTGGCGTTCAATGATGCTCTGGAGGAGGAGAAGGATGATTTTGTGAAGTTGTTGACTACGGAGCAGGGGAAGCCTGTGAGTCTTGTCTTTCTGTTTCTCCTTTGTGGAGTGCTGGGGTGTCGAGATGAGGATGAAATAACAGTGAAATACAGTGTACTGACGAAAGATGGTAGACTTTCCAAGCTGTTCAGGAACTTGAAGCTTCGCTTGCTTTTAGTCGAGGTGTTGCGAATCTGACTATCCCTGAAGAGATTATTGAGGATAGTGAGGAGAGGAAGATTGTCAATAGATATACGCCGTTGGGAGTTGTCGCTGGTATTGTGCCTTGGAATTTTCCGAATTTGTTGGCGATGATAAAGATGTGCGTTGGTATTTCTTTTTGCTTGGACAAAACACTGACAGTGATCGACCAGAGCACCTGCTGTTATCACGGGCAATGTCATCATCATCAAACCATCGTGAGTTGATCTCCCTGCCCCGAGACCACAAGGCTCACTTTTCAGACCCTTCACGCCATACAGCGGATTGAAGCTAGTTGAATTGGCGCAGAAGTGCTTTCCTCCTGGAGTTGTACAATCCTTATCTGGTGATGATAATCTTGGACCATGGATCACATCTCATCCTGGTATCGACAAGATCTCATTCACTGGCTCTAGTCGTACTGGAAAGCTGGTCGCTGCAAGCGCCGCGAAGACTCTCAAGCGTGTGACGCTGGAGCTGTAAGTGCTTTTCTTCTACTTCCCTCTTCCGCCTGATTGACTCTGATTTAGGGGAGGCAATGATGCCGCGATCATCTGCCCTGACGTGGATATTGAGAAAGTTGCTCCTCAAGTAAGATCGTTATTGTTCCTTGATCGTCGACATTGCTGACAATTGCAGATCGCAACTTTCGCATTTCTCAACTCCGGTCAAATCTGTCTCTGCATCAAACGAATCTTTGTCCACAAATCCATCTATCGCCCTTTCGTTGATGCCATGGCTCGTCATGCAAAGACCTTTCAAGTTGGGGATGGTTTTGCAGCAGACACTTTCTGCGGCCCGATACAAAACTCCATGCAGTATGAACGAGTCAAGGGATTCTTCTCGGAAATCGAAAAGGAGAAGTGGAACGTTGCTTGTGGAGGCCAAGTTGAGAAAACAAATGGATACTTCATCACTCCTACCATTATCGACAATCCACCTGAGGACGCCAGAATCGTTACTGAGGAACCATTTGGTGGGTTTCCCATTCTGAAATTTGGAACAGAAGCTGACAGCGGAATAGGCCCAATTGTTCCGACTCTCTCTTGGGATACCGAAGAAGAGGTCATTGAGCGAGCCAATGCTACCAACATGGGTCTTGGTGCCTCAGTCTGGTCGAAAGATACCGCGAAGGCAGATCATATCGCCAGACAGCTTGAAGCTGGCACTGTATGGGTCAACAACCATTTCGACTTGTCGCCTATGGCTCCATTTGGTGGCTTTAAGGAGAGTGGCCTTGGAGTTGAAATGGGAACTTGTGGACTGAAGGCTATGTGCAACTCGCAGACCTTGATGATTAATAAGAAGGCTTAGCGGGTCGTTGTTTGATGGTTCGGGGTTCTTGCTTGGTCGGTATTGGTACTTTTGCTTCGATTACTTCATCAGCATAAATCTTTGCTTTAACATGCGACGTTCGATTTCACGTGAACTTGTCACTGCTTCTCATTTGTTGGCCATTGACCAACACATCGGGCCCATCTCCCTTGCACAAAGCAAGGCATCTGACCCGAAGGAGAGATTTCGGCGAGAATAATGGCGGTTCCCTCGGGCCAAGCCTTTCATCAACACTCGCGATGAACGCAGCCAAGAAATCATTCCCCATCTCAAATTCATCCCCACAACTGCTGTCAGGCTTGTTTATTTTAGTGTTGATATCCCGCCCCAGTAACTTCGTAAGCGAAGAGGGGGAAACGGGAGGGGCTTCTCTGATATGCTGGAGGCGTTACCGCTACCCCACAAGAGGCTTGAACGGAGGATTCGGGCGATGCGCCAAGCCCCCGCAACATGGAAAAAGGGCGAGAAAGAGCGTCATGCCAAGGGGGAAGGGTGGAAGGGTTGATGATCATCATCAGGTTTTTTTTGGAGGTGAGATGAGATGGATGGGATGGGATGGGATGGATGTTTAACTTTGTTGATGTTGGTTGAGTGGACTAAAGTAAAGGTGATTGACATCGCTAAGGAATGAATCCTATTTTCCGGTTATGGCCTTGCCGATCTCAGGGCTGAATGAAATATTGAGTTTGATCTGATCTGAGTTTCGAGGGTACCGTCGGGGGAATTATCGTTGCTTGATATTACTTGGGAGATGGAGTTCTGTTGAAGTGGAGGTGATTTTTGGTGGTGCGGTGCAAAGCGGGGGCGGGGTTAATGTCTTACCAGCCACTTTCGATCCCTGGACGTCATTATCAATGGGGTTTTGGAGGGGCCACAGCAAAACATTACAGGGGCTGTTATGTCGGCCACAGTCGGTGTTACTTAACTTCATCCCAAGGAGCCGAAGTATGTCCTAGTTTTCGCGTATGACAAGTGACTGACGCCTTGCCTTGCTGTGTTTTGATATGTCAATCCAATCCAGTGGCGGGTGTTTGGTGCATCCGTGGGTTTGTCAATCAGATATAAATACTAGAGGTTCATCCCCGAGTCCCAAAAGAGATCGATTGGCATAGACCTCATATCGTCACAATGTTGCGTCAATTAGTCACAGGTCTTGCATTGGCGAGCTCTGTCTCGGGAGCTGCTGTCTCTGTTTCTCGCAGACAGGCTGGCGGTGCTACGAGGGAGAGCTGTCCTGGATATGTCGCTTCGAATGTTCAGACGACGACGACGGGCTTGACTGCCAGTCTTAATTTGGGAGGGGAGGCTTGTAATGTTTATGGTACTGATGTACCGGAGTTGATGTTGAGTGTTAATTATGACACTGGTGAGTACAATTTTGAGCTGTTGTCAAAGAGTCTTGGCTGATGGAAACAGAATCCCGACTTCACGTCAAAATTGAAGACGCAGGCCAAGTCGCCTACCAAGTCCCCACCAGCGTCTTCCCCACCCCAAGCTCTAACGCCTCTGTCTCTGCCGAAGACTCAGCCTTGGAATTCTCCCACGAAACATCACCATTCAGCTTCAAAGTCACGCGGAAGTCAAATGGCGAAGTACTTTTCGACACTTCTGCTGCAAGCTTCATTTTCGAGGATCAGTATCTTCGTCTCCGGACTTCGCTGCCTGAAGATCCAAATCTGTACGGTCTTGGCGAACACACAGACTCTCTACGCCTGAACACCACGGATTACACTCGTACTCTCTGGTCTCGTGACTCCTACGGTGTACCATCAGGACAAAATCTCTACGGAAACCACCCCATTTACTTCGACCATCGTGGGGAAAAGGGCACCCATGGCGTATTCATGCTCTCCAGCGCCGGCATGGACGTCAAGATCAACCGCACCGAAGAAGACGGCCAGTACCTCGAGTACAACATGATGTCCGGTATCATCGACCTATACTTCCTCGCCGGCTCCAGCCCCAACGAAGTCGCACAGCAGTATTCCGAAGTCACACAAAAGGCAGCTATGATGCCATACTGGGGATTCGGCTACCACCAATGTCGCTACGGATATCGCGATTTCTACTCCATCGCCGAAGTCATCTACAACTACTCCTCGTCTGGCATCCCGCTCGAGACGATGTGGACGGATATCGATTACATGTATGAGCGATACATCATGACTACCGACCCCGATCGCTTCCCTATCGCTAGGGTGAGGGAGTTTGTGGATTATCTGCATGACCATGATCAGAAGTATATTGTGATGGTCGATCCAGCTATGGCGTTTCAAGAGGAGAGGGAGAATGGTCTGCCGTATGAGACGTTTTTGAAGGCGAGGGATCAGGGGGTGCTGTTGCAGAAGAATGGGAGTATTTATCAGGGTGTTGTTTGGCCTGGTGAGTTTATCTCCGAAGAGAAAGAAAAGTGGAAGAGAATATCTAACTGGAAAAGGTGTTACTGCGTTCCCGGATTGGTTCCATCCTGATACGCAAGAGTACTGGACGAATGAGTTCTTGGAATTCTTTGATGCGGATACTGGAGTTGATATCGATGCTCTCTGGATCGATATGAATGAAGCCGCGAACTTCAATTACTTTGGTGAAGATCCTCAAGAGAGTGCTGAAGAGCGCGGATTCCCTCCCACCCGACCATCTTTGAGATCGGCTCCTCGACCAATCCCAGGATTTCCTCAAGCTTTCCAACCAGATCCAAATTCGCCATATCCACCTGACAGTATTGGATACGCACCACCTTGGTTATCACCTCCCGCATCACCAAACACCAAGCGAGGAATCGCCTCGAGCCCAGTCCTGGAAAAGAGACAAGTTCAAGCCCAAGATCCTATCGGTTTTCCCAACCGCAATTTGCTAGAGCCTCCCTACCAGATTGACAACGCCAACACAGTCGAGACCTACGGCGGCGTCTCCAACTTCACCCTTGACACTGACATCGTCCATTTCGACGGCCACGTCGAACTCGACGTCCACAATCTCTACGGCTCAATGATGTCCTCCTTCTCCCGCAACGCCATGGAAGCCCGTCGGCCCGGCCTCCGCCCCATGGTCATCACCCGCTCGACCTTCGCCGGCAGCGGGCACGCGGTCGGAAAATGGCTCGGCGACAACCTCTCCACCTGGACCTTATACCGCAACTCTATCCAAGGCATGCTAGACTTCGCCGCCTTCTACCAAATGCCCATGGTCGGCAGCGACGTGTGCGGCTTCGGAGGCAATACGACTGAAATGCTCTGCGCAAGATGGGCGACGCTCGGTGCCTTCAACCCATTCTACAGAAATCACAACGGCGACTCGAGTAACCCGCAGGAATTCTACCTCTGGGAAAGCGTCACGGAGGCTGCGAAGAACGCCATTGATATCCGGTATAGACTGCTGGATTATATCTATACGGCTTTGCACAAGCAATCTGTTTCCGGGACGCCGATCTTGAACCCAATGTTCTTCCTCTATCCAGAAGACAGCGAGACGTTTGCTGTTGAGTTGCAATTTTTCTATGGTGAACACTTGCTCGTTTCGCCTGTTACGGAGGAGAATGGAACCAGTGTGGAGATTTACCTCCCTGAGGATACTTTTTATGATTTTAAGACTTACGAGAAGATCGAGGGGAAGGGAGAGAAGGTTAATTTGACGGATATACCGTTCACGGAAATCCCGCTGCATATTCGAGGTGGCTCGATTCTCCCTCTGCGCAACTCATCAGCATATACAACGACTGAAGTCCGTAAGCAGCCTTTCAACATCCTCGTTGCACCTTCGAAGGATGGAAAGGCGAAGGGAGAATTGTATCTCGATGATGGGGTTAGTATTGTGCAAGAGGCGACTTCCGAGATTGAGATGAGCTTTGAGGGGAAGAAACTGGTTGTTGAGGGCACTTTTGGGTATCAGAAGGAAGAGAATTGGGTTAATGAGGTTGTCATTTTGGGGGTTGAGGAGGAGCCGAAGGGGGCGTATTGGAGTAAAGATGGGGTGGAGGGGAAGAGGGTTTGGGTTACTTGTCCCGAGGGAGGGTGGAAGTATGATAGTGAGAAGAAGGCGTTGATGATTCAGGTGGGGCAGAAGCTGGATGAGGGGATGAGGGTTAAGTATGAGTAGATTGGGATATATCTTGAAGCTACATTGGAGAGTGTAAATACAATATCATTTCAAACCTCCTGAGTGGATAATTACAACCGAAAAGGTTCCCCATTCAATCTTCTTGCATACCAATGAACAAGATCGGGGTGGCCATCGGTGTTGTCTGATGACAGACACTAGTGGCGTGATTTCAATAACTCTGGACGTACAAGCAGAAGTTGAGCGGGGCCGAGCATTGATCGACGTATCTCGAAATCGTATTCTAGACTACATGTAGCCTGTTCTAGATTGCAGATATGTTCTGCGAACTTAACTGACGTACTTCTAATCAAAATTCCTCCTGTTGCTTTCTTTAAACGAGGAATGATCGTTGCCTCAGGGTTATTCATGCTATGCACCACTCGCCCCTCAAGAGGCAGCGACTGGAACGAAATTTGAGACGGATGGTACGATGTAAAATTTGTGCAGAATTCAACGTTTATGGCATGCCTTTGATTTTGCTGGCTGCCAAAGGAGTCGGCGAGTCGGCAAGATGATTCGCGAGGGTTGCGAATTTAAGATAACCTTATTTTCATTGGACAAAATAACACGTCTTATTTCATCTAGCTGGTCCTCAGACCAATCTCAGCAGAGTGGGATCAATCCCATCGAAAACATCTTTCAGCATCCAACGCACTAAACCGACACGGCGGAAGACCTCCCCTGCCCTCGCTGGCAGTAAGGCAAGCCCCATCCTCAAATCTAGATCATTCCAGTCTGCTGGTTTCGAATAATCAAACAGTTGCTCGTGGAGACGCGGTGGAAATCGAGTTGAAGAATTGTACGACTCAGATCTGACACTTAAGACGAATAGAGACCGTACGCCTTGTAAATCAATCATGATATCTGGGTAGAGAACCCCAAGAGTAATGCGATCTACTCCAGTAAGACGGAGAAGTCCATCGTTCATATAATTGTCGATGGGCTCCATATCAATACTGACTTTGGAGACGCAACCTCGCAGTCGTAACGATGCATCCGATGGCGTGCCGAGCAGGTCGTTCTTGGTCACCAATTGGTAGTACGAGCCTGTGATTTGAAAGTTTCCATACTCAGATCCAAAGACATCGTCTACCGAGGCGTCAACTCTCTGGCTCTCATAACTCACCTCGCCATCGATAGATGCCCACGACCAGCTCGGCGCTCTGTAGGTCTGTGGACGGCGAGGCTGGAACACGGCAAGCGGGTTTGAAAGTTTGTCCTGGCCGCCGCTGTAAGAGAAGAGTGTTCTCCAGAGGAGTGCTGATGGAAGATGCTCTGACCAAATGCCGGCATAGTAGCTTCCAGGACTATGTTCCTGGCGGAATTTCGAGGCGAGGCCAGCCAAGGCGGGTAGTTTATCGCTTTCTTCAGTCAGAAATCTCGAGGAATAGTCTTCTACTAGGCTATACCAGTGGTCACGCTTAGCGGCTGGACCTTCTGGACTGCAATCTTCATCATGTTTAAGCCTGAGTGGTAGAGGTCGAAAATCGTCGCCCGATCGAATCATCTCGTGCCACGGTAGCTGTGATGAGCCTTTCATAGTCCGGCACTGCCAGAGCAGTTGTCCTTGGGCGAAGCTAATTGTTCTCAAAGAGAGCTCTCTCTCTTGTAATGTCCAAGCTCTTGTTCGCAACGGGTTTTCTCCGTACCCATCATGCTTATATGGATTATCACCATACTCAGAGTGCCAGTGAGCTGGAGAGTGTTCGAAAATCCGGACACGTCGAGAGCCAAAATCGAAATCCTGGTATCTTGACAGCGTTGGCTTGGACGCGTCTCTTGGCCTCACGCGACAACCTTGAGTACTATCCGCAGAGCTGAGCGCAGCTAAAGTGACGTAGGAAGCACCATATATCGAGCCCATTACAGCTGCTTGCTCCGACCAATCGTCCTCATCGTCCTGGATAATGCATAGTGAATCTATCCACAAATACTGCTGCTCCAGTGTCCGACTGACTCTTACAGCATCTTGGAATGTCAACGGAAGACTGTCATGTCCAATTCGTTGCATTTTATCGGTCAACGTCGCTTTGGTGGTGCAGATTGGCTGTTTTGCACGTGGACCCCAGCAATGACTTAAAGTCACGTATTTTGGTTCTAGCGAGATACTTTTCGACTCAACCAACCTAATATCATCTGAATCATCAAATGGTTTCAGGTCAAGAAGACGTCTAGGAAGCTTTTGAACCGTGGCTTGCCGGCAGTTAGAGTGCTTGGAAGCACAGTTCGCCAACCAAGCTCGCATAAGCGTCACTTGATCCCAAGGCTCATCCAATCTTGCAATCAAGGGAAGCCCTATCTGATTTAGCTGTGGAGGCTGCTCGTGTATGAATATAATGAATCATACATACTCCACAGGGGTGGCACGCGATAGAAGAAGCTACGCGAAAAGTCGTCCATCTCGATGCAGAGCTGAAGGGAATGTTCAGGGTCCAGCATTCCTCTCTGCAAGACGGCGGTAGTATTGCACAATGTTGCGTAGGGCAAGATATTTTTATCAGCACTAGCCAGGAGAATGGTGCAGAAAGGACATCCCGACGAAGAACAGTGTCTCATGCGAGCTATCGTTGCTATTGGGAACGAGGCGCCGGACCTTGAATGGATATCATCGTACTTGGGCTTGAAGAAGTCAGCCGGAATCTGACGAAAGGCTCTGCACTGTACGATCGACATGTTGACACAGTTGTTGACAAGAGAGCCCGGCCCCTTTTTCGAAGACTCTCGAGATGGGAAGCAGGCGGCGGATACCGTCTATTAGGCAGCATCAGATTTTCACACGTGACGCAGATAAGGAAACATGATTCGGTTTGCAAATCCAGCCAATCAAGCAACTGCACGTATATTGAGTATGAGCTACAGAACGCCACGGATTATATGCAGGTCTTGATGAAGCCTGCTCATCTATATTGTCAAATCCACAAATATCGTTCGAGGGACATGAATTCCTTCTATGATGATTTGTCGCATCATTCGCCTTCGATACTCTAATCATGGAAGTAATTCTTTCGGCATCAACGACATGAGTGTCTTGAAGGACGAGTTCTTAAGACTTCTCATCTACTGCATACTTCTTGCTCATCATGACACAATCTCCGGAATGTTCTGCATCGTGAAGTGCCAACGAACTCATACATGGAGAGCACACAACAGTCTTGGCAAGTATTACGTCGAGAAAAGGGGTCAGATAGTCGTCCTGCCGTTATGAGCAGCAGCTACAGCCTTAATCTGGAGCCAATCATGAAGTACATCAGCGAAGAGTTTCTTCTGGAACAAAATGCACCCTAGGAACACGTCCATCAAGCATTTGTTCAAGACGACGCATTCTGCCATCCTGTCATTGGCTGTGCTATTCACTGCTGTCGCAGCCTGTCGGCCGAGAAGTTCTCTCCCATCTTCTGTGAATGATGTTCAAGGCTTGCCCTGGAGCAGGGTTTGTCTTGGGACTATCACGTACCGTACTATTCCTGGCAGACGGATTTTGGCTAGTATCGATTGGCTTGAATCCAGCAATTTCAATCACTGTTCAATACAATAGATGTATGCATAAAACATTGCTTGTGTTGATATCAGTGATAAAGCCCAAAACTTAATTTGTCTTTGTTCTTCACAGCTATTAAGGAAGCTTTACGCCATTGTTGACATTAGGTGTCGCTTACTGGATTGAAGCTCGCGGCGCTAGCACTTCGTGCACCCGTCAAACCACAAACACCAATAAGGTATACATAGATCAGTCTTAGACTAAGTACTCTTTCGAGTCCTGTGTTCTGATAGTGGAGCTGAAAGAATTGCTGCGTGCTTTCTCGACGTTGCACCTGCTTTACATATTACAGAAACGTTCGCTTTCTCGACGTTGTGTTCTGGACAGCACAGAAGCGGTTAGGAGTGTATGATACCGAAGATGCGACACTGTTATTCTCCCTGATTGGAATTTCTAAAGCCGTTCGGGGCAATTCTCAAGACACTTCCTGAAATGGCTGTTCCCCATAATATTGTTCTGTTAAGGTCATGTGACCATAAGCGCAGTAAATTCTTGGAACTAATCAGAGGGCCAACAACGACTCTCACATCTCTTTATCTGCTTTTTCTCGCATTTTCTAGACTCAATAAACATTTGGAGCTACTTTTGCCTCTTTTGTTAGGAAGAAATGGGTGATAGTAGACTTCCACAGCACCCAACAACTACCCTGCATTCAGCTGGAGTGTTAGTTGCTCTCAGCAGCCTGGCTTGAACGAAATTGTGGTGCTCAGCGCTGCGCCGCAAATGATTACTGATTCGAGGTTCAATGTGGTTCCTTGTCTGGAAGCAACTGACTGTTCTGGGATGCCTGCAGCATTTAATGTGAGTCTCGGCCGAGATGCGCGAAATCGAGCTTGGCCGGACGAGACCAGCGACTAAGGTAATACTAGCTTCTCGTAGAAGGAACAGGTCTGGAGCACTGTGGAATTCTAGGAACCAATAGTGGGATGCATCTCATCTTATCACTTAGTGTTATCTATGATACGGAGCAGTGTGATTTCCGGGATATTGGTAAAGGTGGACCGCTGGTGCTCTTACAATAATAGATTCATGAATGTCCAACAGCAACGATAGTCTCTCATAATCTCAAGGTATCGAGATATCATCACTACGCGAGTATGGGTGCCACATTAACTGATCAGGAAGACTTTCCTGTCATTGATTTTAGCGGATTCGAGCTGGACCCTGCCAAGGCGTCAGCCGAGCTGTTTGAAGCTGCCTGTAGATGGGGCTTCTTGATTCTGAAAGGACATGGAATACCGCAGCAAGAGGTGGATGAGATGTTTTCTTTGGTATGCCCGCCATATCTTGCTTTAAGTATACCTCTAACGAATGCCTCAGTCCAAGACTTTCTTCGAACAGCCCAAAGAAATTAAAGCAGAAAAATGGATGAACACGGATCAAGTAGGTTATGACTCCAAGGAGTCACTGTAAGTTCAGAACAATCGTCCGACATTAAACGGCTCTGACCGACACTTCATTAGAATTGGGATACAAGAGGGCTTCTGTTTCGGCAGCACTGCCAATTCCAATCTCACTTCCACGAACCTATCCTCCTGGTGGACACCACCCAGACGTGCGTCAGCCGAAGCGTTCCGCAACAAATGCAACAAACTTTCTGAATCTCTCATGAAAGCTTTCGCTATGTCCATGGACTTGGACCCTGATTTCTTCTCCACAGCTCATTCCCCGGACCTCGCTCCCGGCAACGTCCTTCGACTGATCAAATACCCCGCCCTATCTTCCCCTCCAGACCGACGATTCCCACGGCTAGGCGAACATACAGATTGGGGAACCTTGACACTTCTGTTTGCAAAGACGGCTGGACTGGAGGTCAAAAGTCCGCTCAATGGATGGGTACCAGCTCCGATAGTGGATGGCGCAGTGATTGTCAACATCGCAGATGGGTTGTCTCTCTGGAGCGACAAAGTTCTGAAGTCAACTATGCATCGCCTGTCTTGGGATAGCTTACCCTTTGATCTCGATCGGTTCTCGATGGCTTATTTTGTCAACGCCAATGCTGTTGCGCCTCTCAAGTTCTTGACCAGGAAGGAAGGGAAATATGTCGAGGCTGACATGCCGTTCGATGCCACTTTTGGAGATTATCAGGCGGTGAGAATGCGAATCATACATGAGAAGTTTGATTCGGATGAGAAGGGTGAAGGTCCTACACTGGATCCGAAGTTTGTTGATATTGTGAGGAATTTGGGAGTCGCGCATGGAAATGGTTTGACATTTGAGGGTGCTGAGATGGATGGAGCTACTGAAATTACCGTCAATTAGAACCACAATTCAACGTTTATCATCGCGCTTCAATTCATCTTCATAGATTGCTCCTTATGGTTTTATGCCTAAACTCTGAAAACGCACATTGCATACATTCCTAATAAAAATGTGCCAGGTAAGACTATCTTAACAATCGGTTTTCAATATCTAAGATCGTAACAGACTACCTAGATCTGCTACTAGTCTTGAAACACATCTTCAGAGGTTAGTTGAACCGCCTTTTCTTACTTCTTCATCTCAATCTAGGATGCATTGTGAGGTTCAAAGATCTGAGTTCAAAGATACTAGATTGATCTAACATACAAGCAGAATACGGAACAAGCTATCTAGGAGGGTGGGTGACTGCCTGCAATATTGACCTGATGCATACTTCTCGGGCCATAGCTTTTGGGGTATTCGATGAAGGTGTGCTCCATTCCGCGGTTATTCCACACGGCAACGTCACCCTCCTCATATGGAGCGACCATGACGTTCTCAGGGCTGACCATCCTCTTCATCAACCCTAACAAGAGAGCTCGTACCTCATCTACGTTGTCAATAACCTGGACCGCGGAGTTCTTGGTCTTCTTGATGAACAGCTTCTCCGCAATGATAGCATGAACCATGAATGCTCCCTTGCCAGTGACAGGATTGTGCCATACCATAGGCAGTCGCTGGACTTTGCTTTCATCCACTTGCGGTCGCTCGTCTGGCTTCATCTCCAAGCCTTGACCCTGGGGAATTGTGATGCCCATGCTGTCTTGCTTACATCTGCTAATCCACTGGTATGGATGAGCAGCATATTGAACCTCACTGTTGTCTACCATTTCTCTCTCTTCAGGCGAGAACTCTGCGTACTGCTGCTCGCAAGAATAAAATGCGGTAAGTCCTGGCTTGACTTTGATCTCTCGCCCAGTACCATCGTCCCACCGAAGTGTTTGTTCGGGCCCAACGGGTAATTTGACGCAGCGAAGTGCGGTGACGAGCGGGGCATGGAGCTCGTAGCCGGCGAAATCGATGTGCCAACGGCCGAATCGAGTAATTCCAGCATCGATTTCTTCTTGAGTAGGAGGATTGGTGTGGGTGTTGAGAATTGTAGATGTCCTGAATTCGATGTCCTTGAGACCATAGTGGTCCTTTCCTTGGTAGCCAGCAGCAACAAGGCGAACCCCTGGTGCGCCAGGAATCATGTGAGTTGAGACCTGAGGGTAGGATATTAGCACACGGTTAAATTTCATGAAGTTTGGGAGTCTTACAGCTGCCAAAAGTGTGGGAGCACCTTTGTGAGTCTTCCGGACAGTTTCAAGAGTTCCATGGCCGTGCAGATCTGGAGCATTCGGATCGAAACGTTTGACAAAGTTGAAATGCTCAATAGGTTTGAGGTCGTGTTGTCCTTTAAAGAGGACTAATTCATACTTATAAATCGCCTCCCTGAGGGCTGCAAATAGCTCGTCATCCACGTTGTTGAGATCCACACCAGATATGGTCGCTCCGAACTTGAACAAACATTAAATGGGAACCTCAACAGAAGACATGAGGCAAAACTCACTTTGACATTAGAATTGGGTCCACAGTCAATAGGCGTGATGACCATCGAATCAATGGACGAAGTTGAGTGAGGCATGCTGGCGAGGGGGAAGTATCAACAACAGGTTTGGAAAATGCAATAGTTATTTTATTCTGTCAAGAATGATGCTGCTAAAGGTAACTAAATTTACATTCGTCGAGCTTCATCAAGGTCTATATCCAGTTACTTGTCGCCGATAAGCCTCGGAACTCGAACTCGATTGTCTAGAGTCTCTTGAACAGACACGCTCGGAACCCACCGTACGGACGAGATGTTCCAGAAAAAGAAGATTGTCTCAACAAGCACATCCCAGCCAGTTTGTCTTATCAATATTCGAGGATCTGTAGATTGGTTGGCAAATATGTCTTATCTCACCCGAGTTCCCAATTTGTGAATTCATCCCACTCTCGCACCCCTTGTCTTTAGCCGAGCTTTCGGCTAGTGTATAATGTAAATTTGTCTATGGCTTACTTCGACGCTCCCAATTATCCATTAGAGTCCTCTTCTATGGTATGGAGTAATATACGAGCAAGGTGTCTTGAGCCGTCCGACGTTTAACTTCGCGCCTTCGGGTCTGCGTTAAGCCCGAACCACTCAATTAAGCGACAACATTGGTTGGTCACAGTGATTGAAACGATAGCGGGTACACATCTGCCCCAGCGAATCAATGATGAATCATCTTTGTCGTGTGAATGAAGCGGTGGTTATTTATTGACAAGTCCAACTCCAAATACTTCAACGAGGGTTGCAATTGATGCGACTCGTTATCACCGCTCAAAGGAAAGTGCCATCAAATGTCATGTCGAACGAGTTGAAGAAGACCGAATCCCAGTCCCACATCTCGGCTCCTGCATTGTGCCCGTTTCCCATAGATTGAAGCTCCGCTTGCTCGTTACTTGCCTCGCCATCTCTCAACATCAGAGCTATCTGTGACAAGTCTGGAGGTGATTTTTGTTGTGCGTGACTTGATAGAATCCGAATTAGTCGAGTTCCTTTGGCGTGTATGGTCGAGTGCTTCTCGGACCGTTCCATGAGACTGAGACAGTCGCAGACAAGTTGGTAATTTGACGGAACACTATCTTCGGATAGTAGGTAGTCCAACAGTAAAATAATCTGTAGCCGACCAGATATCAGCAAACTTACATTATTTAACTTGGAGAGAGCAGTCTGGGGAATGCTAATACCGAGGCGGTTGTGACGTGGGCAAGAATCGTCCACATATCGCTCGACTCATCTTTGAAAGAGGCATAGTATTCTTCCAATATAGTCCGTGCAGATTCGATGCAGGTGATCTGCCCCAGTCAGTAGATCATCCTGGATAATGATCATGTTGTGAATCCTACCCTCGTATATGTGTACCACCTGTCTTTCAAGCTTTTCAGAAAGAATCTTTGGTGGATCATCAGAGTCTGAATAAGTCGTAAGCAGAGTAGGTTCACAATTTGTTGCTACTTGCCTTATGAGATAGCGAAATTGCAAATGTTCGCCTCTGCCAAGATATATACTGTGGGGAGTTCGTGTTCTGAGGAGTGTTGCGTTGAAGATATCGTGGCACACTTCTCAGTACGGCTTTCAGAGCCTCGTCTGAGGATAAAACATGGTCGTATAGACCTCGCAGTGAGTCTCCTTTTTCCTTTTCTACTGCATTCCAGTTTGTTGTTTTGTCATGAAAATCTCGACATATTTCGGCAACTGCAACAACTTGGGTTAGACGACAAAGCCCAGCCTAGAACAAGGTTCCACGTACCTTTATACATGATAAGGTTATATCCCACATGTGTTGCTGAGTTTAGATCTCCTTCATCGGCTCGCGCTGGTAACCCAGAGAATTCGTCACTGTTAAGTGGCAAGGGGGTGTCACTATGTCGAGGCGAAATAGCGTATGAGTTACCGAACGGAATAAGAAGCCAATCTTGAATACATAGAAAAGCCCATATCCTTTTCTTGAGCTCACGATCTATCAGTTCGCGATGTGGGAGCGGTTGCGAACTGTCAGCACCTAGTTGATGTATGCCTAGAGTGTGTGCAATTCGTGTTGCACAAGAGAGCAGCACGGTAATTAAGTTGGAACCACTGAGGGTATATCAGCCCACGTTCCCTTAGATAAGAAGGATTGCTCTACTCAAAGCTATGAGCCATCAAGGACAGGATGATGATCACTTTGAGGGAATTCACTAAGACGTTGTTATTGGCTGTACGGAACCAATTGAAGAGGACTTGCTTGTGTGTACGGCCATGAAGTCTGCTTGTCTGAGCATTTCATAGGAATGGTCATATAGTATGCGCGACATCGTCTCCGATGGAAAATTCCCAGTGCTTTGATGATCTCTGACAGACTTTGCGTTGTCGCTGAAAATGCCCAAAAATGAATGCTGCTCTGCATTCATATGATGAACCCCTAGCTACAGGGACAATTGTTAGGTACTTTTGATCTGAACAATAGGCGTTGCCAACTTACACTCAAGACTGCATAGTACAGGGCAAGCCAAGACTTTTCCTCAACCGTTTCCCGATTCCAGAATTTCTCGCACTCGTTGTAGAAGGTCGGCCAATGGATGACGTTATGCATCCAAGTCAACGATCCACGATGAAAGTCGATGGCACCCCGAGATTGTTGCATGTTCAGGAACTCGAAGTTATTTGCGCGGTGCTGGACTGACATGATTGACCGTGGAGAAATCCCCTCATCACGTTGTCTTCCCCAAGCCAGGCACTCTAAAGTCATTGCCGCATTTTCGGCCAGTGCTTCTTCGTTCAGCCAACTATTCGTACTTCTCACAGGTCCAGATGAGTTTTCTGCAACCATTTGTCTTGATATGTGAATTTGGGGTCTGATTGACATGCTGCAGCTGCTTGAAGGAGACCACCCATCTTGGTTGTCTTGGACTTCTTGATTGCTAGCGAGTTGACTAGACGAGAAGACGTTCGGTCTACCACCAGGGAAACCTGAATTTACTGGTATGGTAAGTCCGAAAGAGTGCACCGGTAATGATGTGTGAATAGCTTGTTCCAAGCGGTGTCCTTCCACAGATGGCACTGGTGTTGGGTCCAACTCTCTTCCCCACAATGGATTGGGGTCTGCGCTCCCATGCGTTCGCTTCTTGTTTTGTGATCCAGGTGGACGGCCACGCCTGCCTGGCTTTCTATTTGCCAGACCTCTGCGGTCTAGCCGAGTGACTATTACAACTTCTCTATCACACTGTGCGGCTAGCCCCAGGTTTATACACGTCTCGCAGGGTATTGTTTTGGAACATTTTACTTTTCGATTTGCGCACCGATTGCAGGATTGGGGCGCACGCTGCGTGAGACGAATTTCACTCGGCGCGGAAGGCATATCTGCAGGCATCTGAGGTTGGAAAGAGTGCAGAAACCTTGCTTTCCTCAGACGAAAGGTTTCGAGTCCAGGAAAAGGTGCTTCTTCTTCAATCACCATCATCCAATCTCAAGATATCGCTACTAGTCACGAGGAATCCGAGCGACGAGAAGCTGCTCCAATGAGCACCATTGTGATTCTTATCAGGTAGGATCTAGTGGAATACTGGCATTGGCACTCCAGATTCAGAGAAAGCTTATCTATTTTCCCCACTTCCCCAAGACCTTGGGTCTGGGTCCCTGAACGTTGAGAACCTTTGCTTGGCCAGCTTCTGGTGCCGAAAGTACAGCCAGCAGAGAGCCTAGGCACCAGTATTCTGCATACACTTCGGCTACGATAGACACTTTGCGTCTCGAGCAAGCCCGTGAGTCTTCATATTGCCCTGTTCACTAACCCAAACTACCTGTTCAATTCCCATATTGTTGCTATGCCCAGTTTCCTTATCAAGTCCGCAGACTTGGCAATCCCACTTTCGCCTCTACCCCAGCGGGGCACAACATGCTGAATCCAGCGTCAGTCATGATAACGAAATCTGCCCTTCGCCGGCTGTTAATGAAAATGATTTTCTCGGCCGAGGTGGATTACGAATATCATATGTCGTATCCAGACCCTTGATTTGCAAATTCCTGAAAACGTGTGGCACTGTCCCGTTGACTATCTCCCCCGAGAGATAGCTGCGATGAACTGCTTGGTCCAGCCACTGAGGAATCCTGTCTATCTAGTCCGAGAGGCTGGAATGTATGTGATAGAGTCTTTTGAGCAATACTTGCCCAAGTCTTATCTACGGTATCTTGGAGTGGCGCATCACCACAGAACAAGATGGCGACGACTTCTATAACCATCACCGTAATCCCACAAGTGCTTGAGATAAGAACAGCAACTCGTGTACAGAAGAATTGATCTGCTTTTGGCCATCACATCAAGTTCCTCCTACAATAAAGCAATCACAATGGTCTTCCACACCATGAGCCTGCCGGCCATCAAGCTTCCTGAAAGGGATGCTATCAAAGCACGATTTATTAGCATCAAATCGTGGGAGTGCCCAAAGCAAGAGAGTAGCATTGCACCTCCCGGAGTCTGGAGCAACGCGGGTATACATATTGGTCCCCTGATAGAATATTGTACTGATCAAATGTCTAGATCAGGATCCTGTCCTAGATGCGAATCGTACTTGGTCGCACTGGGCCTTCACTGGCTACTGGATGTCTGATCTTGTGACTGTCGCGACTTGGCAGGTGGGATCATCGATATTGATCGTCGGTCTGAGCAGTAAAGATGCGATTCTGATCATGTTGGTCGCGGGAATATGTAACGCGGTTGCGACTGGTATGTTTAGGAGTGCACCTCCCATTACAAACGTATATTGAGATGAAATAGTCCTCAATGGTGCGATTGGAGCGGACCTTCGCATTCCTTTCCCAATTGCCGTGAGAGCAAGCTACGGATACTGGTTCAGTTACTTCTGTGTTGTGTCAAGAGCTATTCTCGCGGCATTCTGGCTGGGAGTGCAAAGTGTTGGTGGTGGCTCAGCTGTTACTTCCGTAAGTAGTGTACCGCCCTTTCGCCACATGCTGTCTAACATAGTATGTATAGGCAATCACTTGCATCTGGCCGTCATACGCAAACCTCCCGAATCACTTACCTGCTTCTGCCCACATCACCACCCAAGCAATGTGCTCTTACTTTCTCTTCCATTTGATACAGTTCCCGTTCTTGTTGATTCCGACGTACAAGCTTCAAAAGCTATTCCTGGTCAAGTCAGTTCTTGTGCCTCCAATGGCGACAGGTATTCTGATATGGATTTGTGTGAAAGCGCATGGATCAAACGCCATTCTCAGTCAACCGGCAACCGTTTCTGGCTCAGCCCGTGCCTGGGCTTGGTTGTCAGCTATGACGTCCATTACTGGTGGTTTCTCTACGCTGACGGTCAACATCCCTGACTTTTCCCGCTTCAGCAAATCTCGTAAGAGTCAATGGTCACAACTCCCTGTCATTCCAATCCTCAAAGTCGTCACGGCTCTTTTTGGTATCGTTGCGACAGGAGCCGCCCGTGTTGTGTACCCAGGCGAAGATATCTGGTCTCCATTCGGCTTGATTGCTAAGTGGGAAGGAAGTGGAGGACGATTCCTTGGATTCGTTTGTGCTTGTCTCTGGATCCTTGCTCAAGTGTGCTGCAACATTTCTGCCAACTCAGTGAGCTTCGCCAATGATGTTACCACTTTATGCCCGAGGTGGATAAATATCAAGCGTGGAACTATTTTGTGCTCAATCATCGGTGGTTGGGCTCTCGTCCCCTGGCTGATGGTCTCAAGCGCATCTGTATTCTTGAGTTTCATGTCAGGATATGCCGTATTTTTGGGTCCCATGGCTGGTATCATGACTGCAGACTACTGGATTGTGAGGAAGGGCAAATATGACATCGTCGGACTGTACGATCCGAATGGTCGATACTATTTCTGGGTCAGTCGGTTCAGACAAGCATTCACTATTTACGCTGACTCGCTTACAGAAAGGCATCAACTGGCGGGCATTCCTTGCTAATGCCATCCCCGTTACCCCTCTTCTTGTTGGCCTCGCTTACAGTATCTCACCAACTACCGTTCACATCAATGTCGGCTTGAAGCATCTTTACGCTATCTCCTGGCTGTTTGGGTACCCGACATCTATAGTCCTCTACACATTCTTCTCCTACGTCTCACCCCCCACTGCATCCATGGTTTCGGAGACAACAGGGCTCCCTGAGACTATCGAGGCTTTTGAAACAGACAGTGTTGACGTTGAGAATGTCGGCGGCGGAAGCTCTGCTGCAAGCATGGTTAAGCGAGGTGAGAAAGGAATGACAGTGGATGAGAATCGTTTGAGTTGAGAAGTTGAAGATATTCTGGCTTCTCTTGGATAGTGGTGTGGGTACTGGCATGAATAGTATTGTATTTATCAGGTAAATAGTTTGATGTATGTAAAAGTTTGTCGCAACAAGAAATCGATTGGCTATTTTCTATTACGAACTGTTTCCCTTGCTTGGTCTCTTTGACATAGAAGCCTCTTGGTATACAGGGAAGGATTGACGTGGTCATCATTTAGACCGAGGCTTTCATGGATGGAAGCACTTCCTTGCACAAATGTCGGGTGGTTGAAACGCTTCAGTCATTTTTGTCGTCTATTTCATCGATCGTAGTGCCGCAAATACCAAGATAACCCTTGTTCACCTCGGATATCGTATCTACCAGTATCTCGACTGGCTCAATTGAGCTTTGATTGAGACACGGTCTGGCTACTATAGATCAGCACTAATGACATGAGTGCCGCTGTGCGCTTTCTGATCAGCACGTGTGTGGCAAACAGCACGAGGAGCGAGAAGAAAGAGAGAATAAACTGAGCAGTAAAGTTTAATTGCGATCGGAAGGCAATCACTGTTTGCGTATATAGATCAAAATGACTAGTTTACTCAACCCAAGAAAAGTTTCTACCAATCATCGAGTCCAATTCTGAATCAGCTTCATTCTCTGGCACTGCTGATGGCAACTCGAACCGTCACATGGGGTCATCACTCGCCGCAACATTACATTGATGCATGATGCGAGGTCCATAGGAGTCTGGAAATTCAGTCTGAATAAACACGTCAGCAATCGTGCTCTACCTGGAGCTCTCCGTACCGAAACTCACAATAGAATGCCACAACGCCCGGTTATACCATAAGACGACGTCCTGTTCGGAGTGATGATGAGCGTATATGTTCGATGGAACGATGGCAGGACGCATAATTCGGTCCATGAATTGCCTGACCTCTTTCAAATCGTCCACGAATCTAGTGGGTTCCTCGGGAGAATCTTTCAGGTACAGCTTCCAAGCCGCCTGACCGTGGACCTGTAAGCTTTTCTCGCCAGTTTTCGGGTTCGTCCACACCATCGGATATGTTTTCAACTTTGATGCTTCATACGCAATCTTAGTTCCGTCCGCAAGAATATCCTCAGTGACTGGCATCTCGAGTCCTTCCGTGGCGAGATATGGCCAAGAGGAGTGGAACGAGCGGTCGACATCCACTTGAAAGGTTTCGGAGCATACAGAATGGACGAATGCATGACTGTCTTCTTCAATTCCTCGGGAAGCAACTCCAGGGCGCTAGAGCCAGTCAGATAAGCTGTCGCACCTGGGCCCACTGTCATGGTTTTCCCTTCATCATCTTCCCATCGTACAGTGCAGTCCGGACCTTTCGGAGTACGAACCGCCAGGAGACAGCCAACTCGAGGCGGCGATATATCGTATAGCGCTGCATCAAAATGCCACTGGTAGAATCTCGATGCACCATTCTCGACATCTTCTTTTGGAATATGTGGAGGCAAATGAAACTTTGGGTGCGTAGCACCCACCATGTCAAGGTCATCGGGAAGTTGGTAGTGGCTGGGAGGAACCCGTCCACGTCCCAGAACGTGAACCTCTGGCTGACACGGCAGGGCAATTCGCTGTGGCTATGGCACTTGTCAGTAAATTTGTGCTGCTAGACTAAGGACGCGAGAGCTCTTACGATTCCCTTTATCTCAACACCATTGTGTACCATCAAGACTTTCTCATCTCCAGCATGGGCAAATCCGCCCGGCCCGTTTGTATCAAACATGCTTGTTAACTTATACTGTTGCTGTGGAGAAAGCATTTCGGGTTGCTCTTTGAAGATCAGGAGTTTGTGAAGGTGCAAAGCATCTTCGATTATTTTGAAGTCCTCGTCTTGAACTGTTAGCAATGGGCACTGCAACGATGATTTTGTGTAGAGGCCGTACCACTAAAATTGTTTAAGTCCACGCCATAGACTTCTGCCGCAAATTTCACATTGCTCTTTTCTTTCGTGTGAACAATGGGAACAACACGAATAGAGGTTTTTGGCTCAACTGAATGAGGCATTGTGATTTCTTGGACCGTGAAATGACTTTGGGATTTCGTTTGGTGACGAGGAAGGTGAGACTTGGTAAACAGCGCACTCAACGCGGTGGTTCTCATTCTGAATTTAGTCACGCTGTTTGTCTCAAGATTGGTAGACCAGCTTGAACTACCAAAGAATTGTCCCGGAAGACTTTGGGGAACTTTGGTGGGGACCCCGATTGGGATTAGGCTTCGACTAATTGTTAATCTCGCCCGGGCGGCAGATAGCGGCCGAGATGCAACTCACGAGAAATGGCAACACCTGGGCCGAAAGCTATGTGACAATATTGATTCGTGTGATTTATAATGTTGGAGATCACTGTAGCTGGATTGACATTCGGAGAAAGGCGCTCGCCGCTCACCAAGCTCCAAGGTATCGGCGCAATTTCCCGTGGCATGGGCTTGAGATTGTGGCTCCGCGCTTATTATGTTATCTAACGATCAAGAGAATCAGACAGATACAGTTCATGTGTTGCCACCAAGTTACAATCTCCAATTTTTGATCGAGGCCGCCGATTCATTTCTCGAAATTTGTCAAGATCAACAGAGCGCGTCAGTATGGTGAGGGGTACGCAACTTTTATCAAGATCAGATTGCTTCACCTGCTGTAGGAAATGAGATAGCCAAGTAGACTGGATGTGGTGTAACCTAGTTGGATTATCGGATTGTGCATCTCGGTCAACAACAAATACCGGAAGACACAGAGGGAGTTTTAGCTGCCATGAATTGTGCCATATAAGAAAAGAGCAGCTCTAAGGCCATGAATCAAAGACATGCATTTTTCGTAACCAGAACTCCCCGATATCTCATTCTCCCATCCTTCAGCTTCTGCATGCAATCAGTGATGCCATCTTTGGTCAACGGAAACTCCTCCAGCATAGGCTTGATCCCATTTCTTGCCGCAAATTCGAGCATCTCCATGTGAGAGTAGCGAGATGCGATCAAACTACCCTGAATACGAAGCCCAGAAGATAATAGTCCCATGTATGGGACAGACAGGGGAGTAAAAGATATGGATAATGGATAAATTATTCCATGCTATGTCATATTGTTAGTGTTTGAGAGAAGTGATTTGGAGAAGATGCTTACTGGTGCCATTACTCCAGTCCAACCCATATAAAGGTCCCAATTAGGCTGAGCTGACGATGTGACGAGCAGTCGGTCCAGGGGCTTGCCGATATCAAGTTCTTCTACTCCTTTGGTTGCATAAAATTCTCGAGCACCCAATTTCAGAGCCTCCTCCTTTTTGTCATCCGATTCGGAGAAAGCAACCACATCGCATCCCATTCTGCTCGCAAATTGAATCGCGATGTGCCCGAGACCGCCTATACCAATGATCCCCACCCGATCGGTTGATGATACAGGATACATTTGTAAGGCATTCCACACTGTAGATCCAGCGCACACTGACGAATTCATCTTTTAGCGTAGCACGATAACAGTGATGTAAAGCTGAAGTAGCCCTGGCTGGGTCACTTACTCAAGGGTGCTGCTTCAGCGTTCGTCAAACCGGCAGGGATATGGAACACAAAATCTTCATTCCAGACTGCACCAGTACCGAATGATCCCTGATCAAAGTCATGAAAACCAAAGACTGTTTTCTTGGAGCAGAATATTTCAGTTCCCTGAAGACATTGCTTGCATTTGCTGCAGCAGCTGTGCTGGTATCCCCAACCGCATCTGTCACCTCTGCTCGAGCTGTCAGCAAACGCCAACCAAGTTGACTGGAGAAATACATCTTGAATTTGGTGACCTGATCACCAGTTTGTTTGATAATCCCTGCTCCTTCGTGTCCTAACACCATGCCTTTCTTCCTGTAGTTCTTGCTCGTTTAGCATCAAGCTTGAAAGATGGGAGAGTCACCTCACTTCGTCGCTCGCGCAGACTCCGCTATGTGTGGTTTCAATGAGAACATCATAGGCCCCAATTCCCTTCATCGTAGTATCTTGGACAATTTCTCCACTCTCGGAACCCTTGAACACGGTGAAGGAAGACATTGCAGCGAAGTGTTGTCACGTGCTCCCAATTCCTGTGATGAAATGTGAGGTTGAACCGGCTGTAGCATTAGCACTCAAACTCAGAAAGGAGCCAATGTATGATCATACTATGGTTTGAGGTTACAAAATTGCCGCTGACATTGGCACACCGGACTCCTCCGCGAATCCGACGGTCAAGTATGTCATATCCCACTTTGGAGATAAGCAGTATCTCGGCCGGCGGACGAGACTCCAGGGGACACAAGGCCATGGGGATACCTCCCATCTACCACTTGAATCAGGATCTATGTACTCCAGGCCTTTTGAAATGTGGGGCTAAATCTTGAAATCCATTTTTGGGGTTTTGAATCCCAGCAGACTGCCCTGCACTAATCCAATTACCATGTCATCAGCAACCTTGTGCCTTCAATTGGCGTTGAAGCTTTACAAAGAACTTAGAAGACCACCAGCTGAGATCAAAACAAGTTGAAGTAAGTATATTGCTTCAGACAAAAGCAGGACGGTATGCGAGGACCAGTACCTGCCAACGCGGGACAGCGTTTGATACCTACTGTCATCGATGAGTTAGCAATCAAGGAACCTGATCGGGTCATCTACGAGTATGCTGAAGGAGCCGTAGTCTCAGATGGCATGGTCAAAGTCTCGATGGCCACTTACGCCACCGCCATAAACAGGATCGCATGGTACTTGGAAAGGGAACTTGGGAAGTGCACAACTTTCGAGCCGTTGGGCTACATAGGGCCAGGGGATTTGAGATACTTCATTTTTGCTGTTGCTGCTATCAAGGTCGGGTACATTGTATGTTTATTCGGATCCAAATCATTGTTCAATAGCTTACTTCTACAGATGTTGTTTTCGTCGCCGAAGAACAGTCTAGATGGACACATGGCAGTTTGAAGCGGCCAAATGTCGGACGTGGTTAGTTCCAGATGGCCAAGACTGCTCAGACATCCTCGCTAGACAGCATATGAGAATCATCTCTGTGCCTTCTCTAGAGGATTGCCTCGAAGGAAGCTTGGTCCCAGTCTATCCTTACACGAAAACGTTCTCAGAGGCAAGGAATGATCCTTGTTGGGTACTGCACACAAGTGGCAGTACAGGGTTGCCAAAACCAATCATTCGCAACCTGCAGAGCACTTGTTCGACGGAGGCACATCGCCTAGCTCCACCGGTAGATGGCAAGCCACTTTTGGTTGACGGACTGACTGGATCACGGGTGTACATGACTTTTCCGCTATTCCACTCCGCTGGACTGTCAAACGGACTTTATTGGCCCTTATTCTATGACCAAACTTGCCTTCTGGGACCTCAAGGACCTTTGACTGTAGAGGTGGTGGCTGATATGCTGAAGAACTCCGGAGCTGAGGCAATCATTACCGCACCATCGACAGTTGAAGATATTGCTCAAAGTACAGAGTGTCTTGCTGTTCTTCCCCAGCTGAAGGCAGTAGCATGGGCTGGAGGTCCTTTATCCGACCGGACTGGAAATCTCATCAGTTCACTGACAAAACTCATTCTGATAATGGGGACAACGGAAGCTGGCTGGCTAACTTGTGTGGACACGGACAGAGAAGATTGGAACTACGTTCACTTCCATCCAACTTCGGGACTGGAACTTCGACCACATGACTCGGGACTTTTCGAACTCTGGGCAGTAAGAAAACCTGAATGCGAGAAATTCCAAGCAGTCTTCAACACGTTTCCGGATCTCAGCGAGTACTGCTTTCAAGATTTGTACTCAGCACATCCTACGAAAAAAGACTTGTATCATTACGAAGGAAGGGCAGATAACATCATTGTTTTCTCGAACGGCGAGAAGTTCAATCCTTTGACGATGGAGCAAGCGGTAGAAAATCACTCTTACGTTCGATCAGTGCTTGCGGCGGGACAAGCTCGCTTCCAGACCTCGGCCCTGATTGAGCTCATGGAAAATATTTCGGAATTGAGTATCAAGGATATTATCGAAGATATCTGGCCAACGATTGAGACAGCGAATGGCCAGGCACCACGGCATGCACGTCTGAACAAGAATTACATTGTCATAGCAAGCAAAGACAAGCCATTTCTCCGAGCGGGGAAGGGGACCGTACAGAGATCATTGACACTTGGAGCGTACGCTGACGAGATAGATAAAATATACAGACGTGGGGCATCAATTTCCGATTTCCTTCCCCTGGATACCACAAGCCTCGAGACTTTGAAAGAAGGCGTGCGGAGCTACGTAGTTGAGACAACTCAATTGATTGGTGTTGAGGATGATGATGATTTGTTCCAAGCCGGAGTAGATTCTCTACAGGTTTTGACGTTACTAAGGCATTTTCGCGTAGGTTTAGGAAATGGTATTGATTTATCTGCCTCCATCATCTATAGCAATCCTTCCATCACAAGCTTGGCTGTTGCTTTGCAGTGCTTGGTATCTACCACCGACATGACCGACTCTATCGAAAATTCAGTAGAACTGGAGGAGATCTACAAAATATATACCCAAGATCTGCCCAAAGCAATATGCAAGTCGCCTCTATGCTCGCCTGGAGCAATAGTGCTCCTTACGGGTAGCACGGGATCTCTCGGCTCATATCTGCTAGACGCTTTGGTCAAATCTCCCGACATATCCGCAGTCTACTGTCTCAATCGATCAGCGAACGCCGAGGCTAAGCAGGCCCAGCTCAACAAGCTTCGAGGGCTTACGACGTCGAACAAAAGCCACTTTCTCACAGCCGATCTGTCTAAGCCAGATCTTGGTCTTTCACCTGATGACTACACAACTTTGTCCCAGACCATAACATACATCATCCACAACCAGTGGCAAGTGGACTTCAATCTATCAGCTCGCTCCTTCGAGCCGCATATTGCGGGCGTGAGTAATTTGATTAATTTCTCAGCGACTGCCAAAACAATCGTGCCAATTCTATTCACGTCCTCGGTTGGCGTCGTAGCGAACTGGCCAGACAGTTCTCCGGTACCTGAAACGGAGATAATTGACTTCAAGATGGCTGTGATGGGATATGGAGAGTCGAAACTCATTGCTGAGAGGCTGTTAGCGGAAGCGGGTCGACTATCTGGAGGAGTTCCTTCCACGATTTGCCGGTTGGGACAAATCGCGGGCCCAGTAAGCGACGAGGAAGGACGAGGGGAATGGAATCGAAAGGAGTGGGTTCATACTGTAAGTTCGCGTCTCTTGGATCTGTGGGATGATATCATCTAATCGCAGATATCAGATAATCGCAGTGTCGGCTGCCATTTCTAAGCTTCCTAGCACACTAGGAGCTTCAGACACTCTGGATTGGATTCCTGTCGACATACTAGCAACCATCATCCTCGAACTCTGTACCTTAACCGCTCAGTCTAATGACACAACCGTCACGACATTTTTCAACATACTGAGTCCTGCTAAAGGGTCATGGAATAATCTTTTGTCTGTCATCCAATCGTTCAGGGCGTTTTCCATTGCGAAAGTTGTGTCATGGGAGGAGTGGCTTGAGACTCTTAAAGAAGCTTCATCTTCACATTCAGACGACCCAGTGATCTTGTCTGGAATCAAGTTGCTGCCATTTTTCGAAAGTCTGGGAAAGAAGAGCTTGACAATGACCACTGCAAATGCGGAAGCACATAGCGAGACTCTGGCAAAGTTGCCTCCAGTTAGCAGGGAGTGGATTGGGATCTGGATGAGACAGTGGGGTTAGTGATTTTCGTATACATCGATGAACCAATTTTGGATTATGTCGCATAATGAAGAATGCTTTCGCTCCTCTTGAATTCGCGCACGTTGAAGCAGATACATGTCTTGGTGTCGAGTTCCTGCGCACCAAGATCATCATGAAATATGTCCAACCTGAGTTTTTATGAGACCTGGCACACGCTGACCTTGTTTGACGTATTCTGAATACAGACATTCGCAAAAATCGAAGAACAAATTCCGTTTCACCTTCGTAGTGAAGAAACAAGCTAGTCAAGTTTACATACTTAATCCAGGTGAATCCGAGAAGATGTCCAATCCACGATAAGCGATTGGGCATCGACTTGAGTCGTCTTCGGTGCGTTTGCCGTACAGCTCGCGAACACCAGGCTGATGACTAGAGTTCCCTAGATCAATGCTGCAGGCAATGTCGGACGAGTCTAACCTGCACAGTTCGGTCAAGGCTTTGCTTCAACTACCCCGCCCCCTGTTCTTCGCTTATGAAGTCAACAGTATATCCAAACCTGGGAATAAAAACCAAGACCAGAGCCAGATAGATTGAGGAATATGACCAATGGTCGCAGTCTTTAGTTTGATTGTCGTCTCTCTCAATATTACAAATTTCCAGCTTCATGTTCATATTATTTACTACACCATCATCAGGCCTGCCAAGTACCCCGCCTCTGCCATGCCCCACAGGCAGCAATCAGTCAGACACTCACCCCTAGCTCAGCCACGAGATAATGTCGCAGGGCCTTGGTTGTCAAACTTCATAGACATTATGATTCAGTTCCTGTACTTCCATATATCATACACATCACTTCCACATGCTTATCTATGCGTCCAAATTTCTAGACAAAAGAAAATCCAAGTCAAGCCCCATCAAACCCCCCAAGCCCGACAGACCCACCACTTGATGTCATTGTACCCGTTTATTTGATCCTATCCACAATCAAGGTCTCGGTTATCTCAACGGAAGCTTCAAAGAGCCATCATGTGCTTATTCTGAGAACAAAGAAGTTCCACTAATTTGCGACTATCGCGATGCTGTTAGTTGGTTGGCACTGCAGTGCCCCACAACTCAGCCTCACAGCAAGCCTCATGGGCTTGGCCGGGAAGTCCGTAACACGACATGAGATCCGGAGAATATAAGACGGCCCAACATTCGCACTTTGTTGCCTCTATCACCCAAGAAACTCGTGCTATCCAAGACGGGCGGCGGAAATTGCTCAGCGTCTACATTAGGCCAGTACCTGGCTCCTGGATCGGCATAAACAATCAAACGACAATACAATTTCTCAGAACTTCAAGCAGATCACATTTCGACAGCATGTCTACCAAGACATTCACAGTTGGCCTGGCCAACAGAAGTCACACGAAAGCCATCATCACACCCACCGACTCATCAATACCGAAATATGAGCTAGATCTCAGCTGGTTCACCAAAGAGCTGTTTACCAAATCCACCAAACAAAGCATCGTGATGCGCTCCGCATCCACCACATCCTCATCGACATCTGACGACTCAGCTGGCCCCTCAACCCCAATCCTAGGCTCCTGTGTCCTCCCCTTTGTCTCCCTCTCTCAACCCATTCAACTCTGCTTTGGCGATCCGGACTCCAAATCTGCAGTCTGGGAATCCATTTTCTGTCGCGAAACACTCAAATCCAATGGTTTCGAGCTGAACATCGATCTAGGCGGAACTTTCGGCCGGAGAACTTTTGATTGGAAGCGCACCCATGCGATTGAGGGGATGGGTGCGCTGAAGAGAGAGCTGGACTATTTGCATTTGAAGATGGTGGAGAGGGAGACGGGGAGGGTGCTAGCCAGATTTAAGCATCATTGTTGGTATGGACAGAAGAGGGGAGAGTTGGAAATTGAGGAGTATGAGGGTGGTGAGGGGTGGGAAGTTGTTGTTGTGTTGAGTGGTATGGCTGTGCTTGAGTATTTGAGGAAACTGAGCGGGTATTCGTTTTGATGAGGACATCTGATGTTATTTTGTTTTGCACGGGGTCGTTGTTTTGTGTTCCTTTGGCGTTTATACCCTTGATACGGTCGCCGTACGATGCTCTAGTCTTAGTCAGCCTCCACCAAACCTCTCATATCAACATTTTTAGTCGAGACAGCTTGAATTTCTTTTCTTCAATTATGTATTACAAAATACTCAACTTTCTCTTCCTTCTTGCCATTCCCCTCAAACATCATTAACCCCAGTCACAACACCACAATATCCATTGCCAACGGTATACCCCTCACCCGGCTTATACCCACCACCGGTATTAACACCCAATCCATAACTTCCTGGCGCCTTACACGTCCCTGGATTTAACAGCACAATCAAGCACTGTTGGCCTTTTGGTGCGATCTCCTGATACACGTAGCTCGCACAGTCCGTGTTCTCAAAACAAGAAGTGCAGCACTCGGTTGCAGTGCTTGCACTGGTGTATGGAACGTTTGCTGGATCAGCATTACCGCTGCTAACGTGCACTTCCCAGATGCCTTCGTTGTTGACCCCGCCGGCGATGTTTTCAGCTCGACAAGCGGCATAGGCTGTTGCGAGTGCGCGGGTTTCCGTTGCAGTCACCTGGCAAGGAATTAGTTTCGAGTTTTACACGAAGCAGACGGAATCTACTTACTGTAGTTGTGGTGGTCGTGGAAGCTGTGAAATAAGTAGTCGTCGTGCCATCTGAGCTGAGGTAGACAGTGGTTGTAGTCGAGGCTATCAAAAATTAGCGAGGAGTCCAAAATGCTCCGTATACAGTACCAGCTTACCATTTGGAACAGTAGTAGTGATAGTCTCATAAGACGTAACACCACTGGTCACGACTCCTGGTGGAAGCGTGACTGTCGCAGGTATTTTAGCTGTTCTGGTCACGTATCTGACAGTGTAGACCGTAACCACATTATAGCAAGTGACTGATATCGGATGTAAGAAAGTAAACCTCGACAAAATCTTCAGATCCTTTTTCGGCAAGGCAGGGCAAATCGAGAAAGTCCTCTTCTCAAGTGGTGAGGACATGGTTCGCTTGATTCGGGAGATTGGTGCAATATCTCGCTTCTGAGCTGAGCCGGGCAAGGTGGACTGCACGGGCTTGAATCCATCCGCGGTGGGAATCTCGGTCACAGCTAATGTGGTTGCTGATGTCGTGATTGAAGTGTCTGTTTGAGTGCTTGTTGCGATTGCGGAGGAGATTGTGACAATTGTTCCAGTGTATTCGGTTGCAGTGTATGTGTCCTAACACCTATTAGCAAACTTATCAAAAGCCGGAAGTGGTTTTAACGTACGGTGATTTGAGACAGTGTATAGGTCGATGGCTTTGTCACTGTCGTCGTGGCCGTCACCGGTGGAGGTTTGACTGTCACTGAAGGCGTGTATGTCTGTCAAGGGGAAGTCAGCGACACCACATGGACGAGAGACTAATTTTGGTCTGCTTACCGTCGTCTCAATCAACTCGACAGTGTTGGTCGCAACTTTGTTGGTGGTCTTCACACTTTTAGGAGGGAAAAAACCTCGTTGTGTGTAGCAGAAACCTTTGGTGCTTGGAGGTGGAGCTTGGGCTGAAGCAGACTCCAAGAGGAGAACGAGCGACGACAAGAACAAGATTGAAGACTTCATATTGTCTAATTATGATTACCCTAGTACAGTAATTAACGAAAGAATGAGGGATGAAGAAGGAAATGACAAAATGTGAGGCTACCGAAAGACTTTAAGAAGTCCCTCATGCGCCTCAACCTCTTCAAACCCGCTGTGGACCTTGGCACCTGAATAACATTTTCTCCCAGAACGGCACCAAAAATAGGTTCCTGCAGCAAAAAGTACATATCGTCGGATCTCGGTCCAGTAGTGTGCTGGTAGCTGAGGCTTTGAGCAGCCCGAGCCAAGAAGCTTAAAGAGTGGCGCTGCCATCCCGTCTCCTAGTTCAGGTACAAGACGCCATTTAGCGGGGACCCTTTGCACGAAAACAAAGATGATATGCTGTGCTCGAGCTTTAAAGTTTGGATTTGCCTGAATAAGCTACTTCCCGCATCAATAGTCGGGAATGATTCCGCAATGCTCAGGAATTTCCAGCCCGCCTTGGTTAAGACCCCGCATTCTCAAGAAGCATGGCCTGATCATAAGTCAATGTCTCTTGCAGAACTTGAGAGGATAATACGTAGAGTCTCATGAAGGGCAAATATTTTTGGGCAACTGATAATTCTAAATATCTCTGTATTGCTTTGTCTCCATAGGTTTCTACCAGCGGGGCGAAGTCACCAGAATGCACGTCCGCTCCGTTCCGTGCTCAGAGCAAATTCGAACATCTGAGCACCAGCACGACCTCTGCATTAATGGCAGCTTGGAAGTCCTGAGAGCTCGTATTCCCTTTAGCTTGCGCTTGGTCTGAGGCTTTTCGTCTGTTGAATCTGCCGCCACGGGACTTGGCAGGAGGTCTGACCTGCAGTAGGCGAGGAACTTCATAAGTTTTGTGCTGCATATTGAAGATCATTTTTTAATAGGCTAGAGTTGCTGCATTTGATATTCAAGGTCTTTTGGTGGTTGGTTAATATGAAGTCGAATTTGGGACAAGCTTTTGATACTTGGCAATAGCCGGTCGGGGGGGGGAGGGGGGGGGCAAAGCTGCAAAGCGCAAGCAGCAGAACCTTGGTATCTAATGAGAGGTGACAGCAAGAGACCTTTGCTTGAATCTTGATCTGTTACTCGGTATTCGTATCGTTGTCTTTGTTTAAATCCCACGTCCTGTTAACTTAAAACTTCATATCACGATTCTCTTTCCAGATTATTGAAAGCACGTCGTAAGTAGAATAAATATAAACAATTGCTATCAATACAACTTAAACCATTGCTCTCGTCCTCGCGCAAAAGCTGGCTCGACTGCTTCGCCGTCCATGATTCCATGTATGTAACTCTCGCCAAGGAACTTGTACTTTCCATTCGGCAGACTTGAAAGAACAACGGGGACTGAACAGCCATAAAATATACAAAGGATATCTCCGCTCCTAGACTCCAATGGCCCGACTCCGATGTAACGTAATCCCAGTGACGAAGTAGCCGTGATAATGTTCCGATTGTACAGGACTTGCTGAACTCTCTTAAGGAAGTCTACCTTTCCTTTTGGCGTGTTCTTCATGTCCTTCAATATATTGGTATTGAATGTGTTCTCATTCTGTTTGTTATACCATTCCAAGCATGATCTACATGCTCTACGGTACCAATCCGGAGGATTCGTTCCATTGGGTCCTCGGTTGGCGACCAAGACTCTCCAGACCTGATCGAGTTCCGCATCGGAAGCACCTTTCGTTTTCGACCATCCACACATTTCCAAAGACTCCTTACTGACAACTGCCCCAACTACTCGGTCGGTTTTTTCTATAGTGCCTAGTTGGAAACCTCTGATTTTTAAAGTGCCGTCAAATCGTGGCGGCATCTCAATAATTGAAGGTGTCAAATCGGTGTATTCTCCTGGTATCTCCATTGGTGTAATTGCCATAGCTTCTTCCACTGATCGAGTGGTTCCAAAAACGAATCGTGGACGGAGATTTCCTGAAGCTGTGTAATATCCACCCTTCTCCGGTCCAACGAGACTGTCTCCGTTTAATCTGACTTTTCGACCTTGGCCGGGGCCCCCAAACGCGTGACCCGAAATCGGCAGGATCCAACTCGGCATATCCACCGTTGATTGCAATGCCGAAACCTCAGGTAGTGGTGCCCAATGGCGACAAATTATGTCGAGGGAGTTTGAATCTTCGATGCAGTATTCTATAAAGTCGGCGCACACGTCTTTCAAGCACTTCTGATAGTTTGCTTCGATACGTTTGTCGACTTTAGATGGTCCATTTGCGCCAGCGAACACGCTGAGGATAGTGTTCACCAGCATCCTGCACAAGAGCAGAACGATCAGTATGCTCAACAACAGCAGAATGAAGTAGCTGATCAGGACTATTATGCCAGATTTGGCCACAAGAGTACTAAGGGCCAATTGCCTCCAATATATCTGAGAAGTTGGGCTCTTGAAGTCGCCATACAAAGTGAAGCTGTTGTCGTACAATTTCCAGATAAATATGACGAGCATATACGTGGCATATCTCATCAAATTACCTATGACGACCCGGAACCGAGTGCGTCGCTTGTGGGTAGAAATGTCTTTGGCGATCTGGAGGACGGCAAAAACAGTGTCTCTTGGATCTGTGGCCTCGAATGCCAGAAGCATCGATGAAACGAGTAACTCTAGACTCAAAAGACGCTTGATTACTCGTCCACTGCTGGACTTCCGGAATAAACTGCCCGTAGCTGTAACCAAGGCACTGGCCCCGAGAGCTTGTGCATCGAGCGACCTGATTTGATTGTCGTTGGACTGTATTAAGACGAGGTAGTCTGTCGAAGCTGGAATTGCAGCTGTAATTTGGTCGAATTTCGTCATAAAGAGTGCGATCGAATCCGCGAAATCTAGCCAAGGCATTTCGCATTTTCCGAACAGAACAACTGCGCTGCGAGCGAGAGCTAACTCTTGAATGATCCATCGTCGTCGGAACCATTCCACCTCCATGAGAGCAATCATTCTTTTACAATCATCCTCGTCATCTTGCCACATGCTGCCTTCTTCTTTCTTTTCAAGTCTCCGAACGACCTGCTCCAGCTCGTGCAAATCAAGAATTTTGGTGAGGAAGTCTCTCGTCCGCTGATTGTCAAACTCCTCTCTTTTGCCCAGCCAAATGCAGACCTTTTCCGCTTGAGCATACACATCGTGCATACGAGAGACTTGAGCCGTCCTTTCCGGAATGTTCGTCTGATTGATGCATACTGCATCTGCCCAGAGCACGATCGATCTGGTCTCTGAGCGCAGGTGCTGAAGGACATCGTGGAGATTGGTTCGAATAAGCAGACAGCTGATAAGCGACGTTTGTAGCATAGCAGCGCCTGGATCCATTTCCGTCCATTCATTGTAGTCATCCTCTGTTGCGAAAACCCGTATCTCTTCTACGGGCTGCTCTGGTCCCCAACAGTACGATAAGGCTGTGTACCAGATGGATTCCTCAGGAGTCCTCCTAGCAATGGCGCTTTGATCAAAGAGGTTGCAAGGGATGAGGCAACAACAAATTGGTGTTCCGGGAGAACCAGGGAAGATTTTCAGAACTCTTATCTGATTATCATAATCGATGTTCTTGTAGCAGTAGGTTGCTCTTTGCTGGAGTATATTCCTGGCGTGGTTGGCCGCACGACGCAGTCGCTGTCGAGCTACCAATGCTTGGACACCAACTTGCCGTTCCTGTTGCAGAGGTGTAGGCTGGACTACTTCCGGAGATTGAGCCATTGTAGAAGATGAGTGTTTGGAGAGCTATTCAAAGAGAAAAAATTCGTAATCGATTGAAACACAACTTCTGGGATATAGCCTTGGGACTTCACTGGGTTATATCTCGAAATAACTCCCACCCTCAGTTGTTCAAACGCGCGGAGAAGGAGCTGAGAATATGGCACCCACACCAGAGCCGCATGAAGGGGCAGCGCATACATTCACGGTGTAATGTTCTTCTGTCCGAAGCTTCAATTGGTTCAATACAGCCACGAACCAAGGTTGTTGTCCTCCATACTGCATTGAGCGACGCCATGAACGGCAAAAAGAGGCATGGAGCAAATCAGGCGAGCTTTTTAAGCCTTCCAAACATTGCTTTTGGCGAGATATCGCTAATGGACGACCAATTTGATAAAGTGCATTGTCTGATTCCTGCCTGATCAAAGGGCAACATTGCACTCATGGCGCCACAGCCCAGAACAACGTAGCTGAGCGAGGTTTGGAGTGATTAGAAGGCTGCCAGTCGATGGATTGCGATTCAGAGCTCGATTGAATATCGCTCCAGGGCCAATGGACTGCGAAGTACAGCCCGAGGCAACACTTTAAATCTCAAGAGTGTCGCGAACCCTCGAATCCTAAATCCATGAATGACGTGGTGTTCTGCGGCGAGATATTGTGCGTTCTTGTCGGCCTATATCTGGACTTCTGCAAGTACTAGATACATTCGAGCGATCAGAGACAGTATAGATTTCAGTGGTTTTTGAGGGAAGAGTAAAGGTTGCAACTCGCCCCGCCCTAGTGTCCCGCTCATCAACCATTGGATAGCTGCGTTTCAGGCTTTTCAGCTTTGTTGTCACACAGCATTGAATAAATTTATTCTGCCCAGCCTGAATTGTTGATAGACGTACTTGAGTGATAGCCTCCACCAAAAGCTTGGATTCTATGACAGCGATGGCAGTCCATCTTGGTGACATTGCATATATTTTGACTTGAATTTGGGAACACTGCCTTCGACCCTTGAGGCTACAGACCTCCAGTGAGTGTTACAGCCTCTGGCCAACTTGCGCTCACCGAGGCTGTCAGGTCGCATGGGAGGGTCGCATTTATTCTGTCACCCGTGGTGGCGGTGGCTGGTTCCAGACGCGCATTCCCACTGGCCGTTGCAACGAATGAGGCGTACTCTTCTGACGCCCAAGAATAATTGATACAACGCCACATATCTGCTTTATCCCGCCATTTTCAGGCCGCTTTCCTCTATCCCCATTGCAGTCACATTGAACAAGGTAAGGCTCACCTCTATGCCAGACTCACCGAGCTGCTTGACCTTTCTCCAAGTGCATAAATCCCTTTCGCTCGGGGCATTCAAATGTTTACCTGACAATAATACAGAGATCCAGTTCTACAACCCGGGCCTTACAACATGTCACCCAAACGTCACTCAAAAGACTTGCCAGTATCTCAGGCACTGAAGATAGGGTTTGAGTCCTACGTGGACATAGCTACGAATATGGTCATGCATGACACGGATCTTGAACGTCTGAAAGCCCTAGGAAGTAATGAACGGACGACATCAGAACGTGCAAGTAAGCACATCGATAATCAGTGCCCCAACCAACTAAAGCTGGAGTGGGGAAGGAGAATTGGGAAATGGCAGGAGGATTTTCCAGATGGAGGACCACGGATTGAGGACCTTACGACACTTAGCGAGTTTGAATTTGGATCTCTGTTCTTGCATCATCCTGTGTCAGCTATGGCACTTTGGAATGTCATGCAAGCATTCTATGCCCTTGATCGACTTGTTTGTTGCAGATCCGCGACAGAATCCGAGCGTGTAGCAAAATGGGAAACCATGCCCGTGGTTGCTTACTTCGATGCCAACAATGTTGAGAAGACCTGGATGGCTTCCTTGAATCTACTTGCCAAGGACCTACAGCAAGAGATAGAAGTTAAGGTTGATATATTTACGCTTCCAGGATTACATAGCAACCCTGCGGGAGCCTTCAAGACAAAGTTGAAGGAGGATGCTTTGAGGCGCATCGACGGCATCTCTTTTGGAACCGCCAAATTGGAAGAAGCTCAAATGGGGCTGAGAGATACGTGGAAGAGAAATCTGCGTGGGGCAGCGGTCGTGGACCTGATGTTGGAAAAGATCGGACGTGCAGCAAAATTCAGATTCTCAATGATCAACAATTCACTGAGGCCTAGAGGAACGGTTCAAGAAGAGGAAGGCGGAGAAGGGCAAAAGATCGAAGGTTTAGTGAAGCCAGAGGAGGAGGACGAAGAATTCATCAAACCCATCAAGAGAAACGATTCGTTTGTGAAGAGAGAGCGTAAGTTAAGCTTATACCAGAGATGAATAATCTGCTAACAGATGTCAGTGACGATCGCATTGATATCCACAGGGCGCGGTGATGCAAGCCCGCTTGCAATCGTGCTGTTGCTGATCTTGCTCGGCTGTTTTCATAAGCTGAGGCGACACATAGTCGCGGAATCACAGTCAAACTATGAAATCTACTCTTGAATACAGCAGTCTTTAGAACAAATAACCATTCAATAAAGGCGTTTGAGGTATGGTCATATACAGACCTCGTGCAAGGCTAACTGCTGATGCCATTCATATATACATACATATATATATGTATATATAGAAAGGCTTCCGCCCAATGTGGGTTCTGGAAAGCAATCAATCCTCGGCCCTCCCTAACCCGCTTCCCCAGTACTTGGGTAGTCCGTAATGAGATAGTAGAAGCGAATGAAGCATTTCTCAAAACGCTGCACGGGCTTGGGGTGCATATTTGAGTGGATTCGAATGAAAAATATTTGCGAGGTGTAATCTCTTAGTATACACTGTGGAATAGTCACAAGAGCTACTTCTACTGTCCTTTTGCTTTCCAAATTATGAAACTTAGTGGTACTTTTCCTGAGTCTCTGGCCTGGCAAGTGTCATTTTCAAACAGGTTAGATCTGGATGGGAGGATGATACCTCAAATTCAAGTGCTATCCTTATACCGACCTCTGATTAAGCTAAGTGATGGCAATGGTAGTCAATCGACTGGAGTCTATAGCTGCTTCTGTTTCGTATAAAATTGAGCCCTTCTCCACGGGTCTGAGCTCGTTTGATCGTTCCATCCTGTACAGGCCAACGCGGTGGTAAGTCCCAGGTTCCTTGGCGCGTTCAAGCAGAAGACCAAAGACAGAGTCATAAGTTACCCATATAGGCACCATAAAGACATCGCAAATTTTGGAATCAAGAAAATCCAAATACGTGCGAACAAAACGTATCCTCCATCCACGTCGAAGCAATTTTCTGTTCACCAATGTCACTCTCTCCGGAACCGGACACCGCAATTTCAACGATCCGCCGTGCACTTCTCCGTACGGGTCTGTTGTTACCAGCTACGTCTTGCAGCCTAGGACTTTCAACTTGCTTTCCTCGATGGACACCTCCTCGACAAGCCCGTAAAATTCTGACGTTTCGACACCTTCCCAGCCGTCATAGAGCTCCAGCGTGTTATAAACAGTACCATCGATCTTTGCCCATGACCACGATGGCGCTCGCAGGCTCTCATTTCGCGACCTTTGGTGCGAGGGTTGCACATACCAGAGGAGCTGGAACTCGACACCCACTCTCCAAAGCCCGGCAAGATATTTGGGATTAGAACCCGACTCCTGAACACATTGCCTGAAGATCTTTGACTGTGAAAACATGCGTGCGACGCTGGAAATGGCAATAAGCTTGTCTTTAGGATATGTTATCTTCGTTCGGGAATAAAGGCCCACTATCTTCAGCTACTCGTACGACATCCTTCGAAGCTTGTGTAGATGATCTGTCTCTGAAGAGTCTTCGTTCCAGCTTATCACCGACCTGCGGAGTGGAGGTGGCCAGGATACCAACTTGGGCAGTATTTCGCACGTCTGGAGTGCACGGCACTCCCAAATCAATTGTGATTTGCAGAAGTATAGGCTTCGTAGGGCCAGTAACGTCTCCTGGAAACACCAGCCACGCTTCGATATTGAGAGATTTGCGAGATATTCCGATGTGTTGGGTAGGCAAGGATATAGATTCCCCTTTTTGGTATCGCGAAGCTGGAACTTGACAGCAGGATCACGCTCGAAGAAACAGCCAGCAGCTCCATCAGGCGCATCGGCGGCGATGATGTTCAAGAAACAACCTGAGTATATGCTCCCCATGTGCGCGGCTTCACTGATCCAGTCGTCATCATCGTCTTGAAGAATGCAGAGGGAGTCGATCCAAATATACTGGAACCCTAGCCGCCGGGTAGCAACGATGGCATCATGAAAAGTTTTAGAGAGCTTCTCGAATGGGATGTCCTGGAGAAGAGTGTCTAGGTTTTTTCTCTTTGCAAGGAGTGGCATGGGTCTTTGCCCCCAGCAGTGGGTCAGAGCAAGGTAGCGGAGGCTGTTGCTATTTGGAATCCCGGAGGTGAGACAAAGGCGGGCGGATTGGCCATTTGGAGATATTGATACGAGACGATTCGGCAATCCTGGAGCCATGACATTCTTCTGGCAGTGATGATGATCCTCTCCTTCAGTACACTCGAGCATCCATTGTTTTACTCTGGTCCAAGTTATGTCGTCGTCAGTTAATCCCGACATGATTGGCATGACTTGATCGGCCTTGGAATCTGTCAATGACTCATTAATCCACATCCCGTAGTCCCCAAGTTATATCATCTCTTACCGTGATCCATATGAACAGTAAGTGTCGCAGAAACGTGTTTATGAAACAGAGACTGACGAAGTCTCTTGCGTACAGGTAGCTGCAGCATGATATTCACAACTCTGTCATCCTCATCTTCGGAATTCTCCATGATGGTTTCGTTGAAAAGCAAGCAACCCCGCCCATTTTTTGATGCGTAATTCCGCTCTTCCACTGTGATTGAGGCTAAAAATACTCCGCAAGCAACGCATCCATTGCCCGCACCCTTACGCAGACCTTGAACAGACTGACACTTTTCCACTGCCCGGGAGCCGATATGTGAAAGGAGAAACTCCCAAATCGTTAAATCGGTTCTAACATCTTCCTCCAGCAGCTCGTTACAGACTGTGCGGCAGTACCAGCAGAATTGTGATTCATTCTGTGCTGGTTGTATTCGAAGTAGAAAGGAAGCTAAAAGAGAACTCATTTTTGTTAAAGAAGTACAAAAAGCCAGTATGGGCTAGCGATCGGGTTTATGTACAAGTGTTGTGCTGTGGGATTGGGAGATTGGCGACGTGGTCGATAAAGCCAAGAGCCCCAAATTGGACACCGGCGCTTACAACTTCCTTGTAAGCGCCTTAGGCCCAAACCCTCTCGACGAAATCTCCACCACTTTAGACACTTTCAATTATTTGTTTTTGTTGCGAGTGGCTTGCGAAACATTTCATCATGTGAGCCACTTATAATCTAAACAGTAACAGCCATTTTGGTCTGGGAGGTGAAGCATGATCTATGTCTTCATTGCTCCATGTCCAGCCTGGTACTGTAACTGAGACAATGGTTTTGTTCGCCTTTCTTCGATGAGAATGCTATTGTCACTTGAATCTTTCCTCAAAGAGGCATCAAGCAAAGGCGAGCTGGACAAAGACAGACTGAACAAAGATCACATCTAGCCCGTTGCATGAAGTTTCTGATATTGATCAGGGAAAAGAGTCAGAGCACATTCCATCCTTCAATGATGCATTCCAGCTCATCAAAGAATATCGAGCAGGTGCTCGAGGGGTCTCATCTCTGGTGTTGTATTCATTAGGTCAATTTATATCAAGCTCAATGATTTCAAGTTCAGCGTTCATGTCAGAAAGTAAAGTGTTTTTGATACCCACAAGAGGGGCAAGGAAGTTTTCTATTTTCAGCTTTTCTAAGGGATCTAAAATTGCAAACGCGCATAGGAATGTTTCTTACAAGTACAATCAAGACTCACGATTCAAGGTCCAGCCTCAGAATGTGTTGTCAAGATGTGGGTGTGTGGGGAGAGGATTGCCTAGTTTCTCAATGAAAGGCGCACCCCACGACCTCTGATCTTAGGTGCAGCGCAAGTTCCAAACGCAGACTGACATCCTGTTCCACAGTGAAGTGGTGAAGTGCCACAGTAGCCTCCAGAAGAGCAGCAGTTCACACCTGAACACTTCTGACCCTTGGAGCCGCCACAGGACCCATCCATGGAAATACCACCTGTGGGAGATGCGGAGCCAGATGAACCTGCGATGGGTGTGGATCCTCCTGGTGGAGCAGATGTTGTCGGTGCTGATGATGCAGATCCGGCGGGAGCTGAGCCGCTGGGTCTGATGGTCGTGGTCGTGAGTGAAGGCTGGGGTCCTCCGGCTGGTGCAGAAGACGCAGATGGGGTTGGGACGAGGGAGTTAGGCTCGTCCGGCTTGGGAGCTGGAGCTGGTGCTGGAGAGCCTCCTGCTGCCGCACCGCACTCTCCAGTGATAGAGTCGCCGTCTCCGGTTCCTGTGACATCGGGTCCGGGATCTGGGAAAGCGGCTACCTTCGTGTCAGCGACTTTGCAGGTGTTTGTGCCGATGTTTGCCACAAACATCGCAGGGCGACTGGAGAATGGAACTCCTGGTGAGCCTCCGCTACCCTTCTGGATGTCGACTGCAAAACAGTTCATGTACATCTCACGATTGCCAACCTTGTTAAACCAGGTCCATGCTCCGAGTGCTGTTCCTGTAGGTGCATCGGACGGGACGGTGAAGGATACAGCTGACATAGGACAGTTACCCATCCAGCTATGAAGTACCTTCCAATTGGCACCGGAGTCAGTGGAGAGTGCCGCTTGACATGAGCCACCCTCATGCTTAGCGCCCCCGCTGAAAGAAAACGAGGCCTCTTCACCAGTCTTCCAATTTGCCGTAGGCTTGCCTTCTCCGTTAGGATCCGCAAGAGCTGCAGTGTGATAACCTTTACAGGGAAAGGCTCCTGCACCAGCAAGAGGCGACGAGAGGTCAAAGTCAACACTCTTGGAGTTGGGGTTCTCGTTGCTCCGAAATGGAGGAGGGCTGACAAGATAGGTGTGTCCGGAGACAGTGACCCACAGGGTGGAGAGAGTGAAGATAGTCTGATAGTATTGCATGATTGCGGTACTGATGTGTGCATGCGTGTATGTGTGTGTGTGTGTGTGTGTGTGTGTAGTGATGATAGAGTAAATCTAAAGATAAAATAAAACTCAGACAAGGGTGAGAGCATATTATACATTTGTCAATGGCATTGTTCCATTATCTACGAGAACAATCCCCTGTTAATGAACCAAACATTGCCATTGTTCCGATGGGACAACAATAGGCTGTTGTGCGGCCATTTGGAGAACAAGGGTGGGACAATGCGGTTCAGAGCCGGATAAAAGGGGGCCGCCTCGCTTGTTCTACTAAACAAAGAAACCTCGATAGCTGAGTGGCAGGAACAGTCGACATGCCACAACAAAGCAGATTGACAGAGAGCTTGAGACAAGAATAGATAGAAAGATAGACCGAGGCATGATATATCACCCCAGCCCAGAAGTAACGTGGAGAGCCTCGCTTGTTGCTAGGCCACCAGATAGCCAGGGAAAGCGACTAGTTAGATACACGTCATGTGAGATGAAGGTATGGAGACAGGATGCAATGGCTCCAATGGAGCAAGAAGCCATCAATGTGTCCGAAGTCTTTGTCTCACGGTAGTTTCGCTCACTGAATGAACTCCTTTGATAGTCTCGTTAGCAATCTCTTCTCAGCGTGAGAGCTCGCCTTCAGTTGCGGTACAACGACGAATTCCAGAGGCTCAAGGCTCACCAGCGTCATCGAAAAAGTGACTGATGCAAAGGGACAATGGGCAAAGGAAATAACTCTGTTTTGCTTGAGGTAATCACGACGTGGTTGAAGTCGGCGGATGGAAATCAGTGCAACGTACCGGACCTTCCCCTCACGCCCGAAGAGAAATCAAGAAATGAGAACGAGGAAGGGACAGAAAATCATCAAAAAAGAAGGCGATTTGGTGGACATGAGCACTGGCTCTTGTCTCAAGGCCATGGTTTGACAGATCCAGTCTTTCCTTTTTCAATCCTATCGATGCACCAGATCTTCTCGATGCGCTGACGTACCGCACAACGTTGTCTTGGGAATATCAAAGAGACTGGAAACCCCGGAGACTGCGAGAGCAACTTCTGGTATAGACCAGTCAGTCGATTGAAGGCACGGTAAGAGCGCGTAGAAAGAAATCAGTTTTCGCATATTCTTGAAGGGCGAAAGAAAGAACTTCTCCCACCTTGGCATGTGGCCTTGGATCAGCTGAACAACACATTTCGGAGTTCTAAACCTTTCATTACCACATTCTGCTGACTTTGAGTTCATGATTTGTATTTTAGATGTCTGAGCATGTTGCAAGGAACATGTGCAGGCTTCGAGGAAGCTGCTGTTACGAGCTTTGAAAGACAAAGAGAAACGAGGAGTAAGGGGGATCTGCCGTAGCGAAAAGTCAAATACACATAGTTGGGGCAAACACTAGAGCCAGGAAGTTCCGAGGCCACTCTAAATCATTCGAGCATCGTTACTGCCAAACGGTTTCTAGCCGTCAAGGTAGTACTTCAAATCGATGAGCTCAAAAAGAACAAAAGGGGTCTCTCATGTGACCAAATATAGATCTGCAGTTCATCCATTCTCAGACCTACCTCCAAACACCAAACATCATCTCAGCGACACGCCCATATCCGAAATCTTGAAATTCCATCCCTACCCACTGACGTAGCCAAGCTCCATCATCTCACAAACAAGTGCGTTTCAGCTCCTCGCTCTCTCCGCGTGTCGTCGCGAATTAGGTGGGCGCTTCGCGTTTGCATGGTTGAGACCCTTGCATGAAGATCCGCTCAGCCACACCTTGGGGCCCGAAGCGAGCAGGCAAGGCCAGGACATCCAGAGTTAGAAATGCTGACGATCGCTCGTGAGGGTAATTTAATGCTGGAGTTTAATTCCTGCTCTACTGTACTAACTTCTCCTTTTCTCGATTTCGTTGTTCCTTTTGCAATCTTGTTGTTGAACTGCTACGTTGCTGCACTCTCGCAACTTTTGACTTTTGAACTTTTGGATACGGCACAACACATTCCTTTGATACCATGGCCGGCTCGTTCAATTGTTCGGTTGTGCCTACGAAGACGGCGACTGATGCTGGCGTGGCGGGCACAGGGGTGAGTTATCACTCCTGATAGGATTGAATCGGAAGACTATGGCTGACTGGCCTCGCCAGGTTCTCCTCTCCTTCATCATCACAGCCGGAATCTCTCTCATCATGTCCATTATCATCGTACTCCACGAAGTACGTCGAGGATCAGAAGCGAAAGTCCTTAGGAAGCTCCTCCTGTCTCTCAGCGATCAGCAGGTCATCACCGGTATTGGTATCCAGAGCGTCGCCCTGGCGAAGATGAAGACCATGGTTCCATACCACTTCTTCATCGTCTGGATGCTGTCACTGTTGTCGACGGCAACGCATGTTGGGACATTGCTGGCGCTAGTGAATGACTTCAAGCGTGATTGGGTGTTGAGGTGGCTGAGACAGTTTTTCATGTTCGTCAATTTGGTCCTGTCCATTGTGTCTGGGATCTTCATCCTCATGTCGGTCATGAGAGATGTCAAGCCAACGCTACCAATTGCTTGTGTCTGGGAAGTCGAGTCCACGGGATCGCCATCCAATGCTGGTACGTCGATTGCGGGAACTATTGCTGTGATGGCTGGCCAAGTCATCTTCTTCCTTGTCGGAGTCTGGTACTTGCATGTGAAGAATCGAAAGTGGTTGAGAGCCGTCCAGTTAGTAGGACTGTTGGTCCTGGGAGCTATTGGGATTGGTGCTGCCATTCGAGTCATTCTGTTGTCGCAGGCTTTCGGATCGCCATCAGTGACTTTGGCCGACACGGGAGAGAAGGATTGGAGTTTTGGACAGTTGCTTCCTCTTCTGTTGCTGTTATTGCCTCTTGTATCGGCTGTGGAGATTATGCGAGGTATGAATGGTCCCAAGTTGTAACGAGGAGAAAACTGACTTGAAGCAGGTGAAATGAAAGTACCATCTCCGGTTGTAGATGACCATTCGGCACCCTTATTGATTGGAGGAGAGAAACTTCCTGGAGATCGGTCATCGTTCCAACCAAATCCATTCTGGGGAAATCAGAAGAGCCGATTCAGCAAATGGTAGTCGGCGCAGGTCAACAAATGACGAACTTGAGCATATAAAGACAAAGAACGCATCAGTGATGTGTCAAGACACTACCGGCTATGAAATATTGGAAGCATCCAAAATCATATAGCACCCGGTGTTCCTTCAACGTCCATCGAGGGAGCTTGCCAAGGCATTCGCTCCAAGAGCAAACCGTGAGGTCGGAGAAAGTGTGAAGGAGCAGAAACAGGGCACGGCATTTTCATTATTGCGGCTGGTTTTGAGAGTTGCATAATGCAAGAAATGACTTCTCCTACTCATAGTGAAGCATTTGAAGAGAGAAATGAGAGTCTGCTCGAAGCAGCGATCTATAACGTATACAGCTCTAGCAACATCGTGATGTGATACAGCTTGTAGAAATTCAGCTGGTCTTAGACCTAAGAACGTGCTTAGGCGATTCCTGTCTGTTTCGAATGACGGAAGATAGAAAGGAAGCTTAAGCAGAAGCTCTAATAGAAGGACTTGAACCTGGAAGTGAAGCTATCTAGATCACGTGGCCAAGCCGTTTCCTTATCGCGCTGACGCGTCTCTTTTCCCAATCTCTTGCAGCAACACTACCTCCAGCGATAACCACCCAAGATGGCTATATTGAAGAATTTCGCATGCTCTCGCAGCTCCTCTGCGAGCTTTGTGCAACATGATATTTTCTAGTGTCACCAGCTTTGTTTGGTACCTCGTACACTTCATTGTAACCACAACTGCTCTCCAGCAGCAGCCATTACTCGACCATGAACCTGGAACTGTAGAGACAAGTCGATGGAAGCTCAACTTCTCCTCAGAAGCACCTCATTACTTCGCCTCAGTCTACGGACTGCTTCAGCAATGGCCAAACACATTCTTTCCAAACGGACACAGCATCGTACCGTGCGAAATCCCAGCATATACCAAGCTGTACCACGGCAGAATGGACGCTGCGCTGCCTCCAAGTCCGGAATGGTTTGCCTTTGATATGCAAGTCCTCCTGATCCCATTTACAGGCTCTACTGACATTTAGTAGAGGAATGTCCTACGGCATAATGGGCGGCACCCGAAATTCCCATATGCTTACCTACCAAACAACTCGCCGCGTCAAATGCATTTACTTCGACGGCGAGTCCGCGACTCTCTTCGGCACGGGACAATTGGATACACAGATGCTGCATATTTGGGGCAATCTGAGTGGCCCAGGGAAACCAGACGATGGGTTCCGGTTCTTGTGGGACGAATATGCTCGCGCGGAGGGACTGTGCAAGTGGATTGCAGATAGGGAGTTAGGAGGATTGGGTTGGGGATATGAGGGTATTGTGAGGATGAATGCTGGGTTCGAGATGATCTGGTGTAACTTCAGTAGTCCATCCATACGCCTGGTTTCGCATTTGAATATTTCTGCGCCGCTGCTTCCACCCAAGGAGAAGACGATGGTTGAGCGGGAATTGGATGACAGGAATATTGAGGGGATCTCGAAGTTTCCACTACCTACGAGAACGAAGACCACGGAACCAACGCCCTCCCCGCCTTATATTGACTTCGATTGGGAGATGCTGCGGCGAGAACCTTTTCGACCGAGCAGGAATTGGGGTTGGTATACCAGCAGCACGTTACATTATGGATCGTCTGGAGATGGGCCAGGTATCGGAGAGTCTCGCGTGAAGCCAGATACTTGTGGGTTCATGAGTTACTACAATCCAATATTCGAGAGTAAGGGAATCGTCCGGACGCTGGAGGAGCAGAAAGCGCTCAATCTTACCCAGGAAGGTTTTTGGATTGGTCCTGGTAGTGCAGGGAAGAGAGTCACTGCTTTGGAAGCTTTGACACGGCGACGGAGATATCATACTTTGCAGAATGTCACATCGTCTGATGCTGCCGTCATGAGAGCTAGTTCTGAGCGTGTGATGAGGGATCGCTTGGCCCACGGCGACGAAAAGTGCAGTGGAGTTGATTGGACGGCTTTGACCACTGATATCGTGCAGACGTACTCTAGCCCATTGCTCAAGCTTTCCAGAACTCTGCAGAAGTACGGAAACCACACAAGTAACAGCAGTGTTCTTCATGAATGGATGGCCGATATCCGTCAACAGACTCACATGTTCGTTCTGCCGTTCCTGGAATATCCCGAAGCCGCAGATGATGAGACGTGGAAGAGGGACTCGCCACTGTTCAAGAAGACATATTCGTACTGTCGTTATCAACACACTCGTCTCCTAGATCCGGAAGAAGGCATCATGCTCGGACCTGAAGAAACACTTCTGAAATGGTCGGTTGAAGAGACGATGGGAGGAATCTGTTCCGTCATCGTGGAAGTCAGTCTGGCAGTCGAAGGACTCTGGCAATCCAAATTCAACCAAGCGCCCAATCCCACAACCCTCTCTCTTACGATGACTAGGAGATCCAAAGTCCAGGACTGGACGAACGGCATAGAAGAAGTCATGGCATGGCTAGGCTGGGCAGGAGAATGGATTGGCTGTGAGAAGAAGTGCGGCTGGGATGAAAGCTGTTTCATTCCCATGTGGCCATTACTTCACCGCGGCGATGGTGGATTCGATCGTCGGCCACCAGGCAATGGGACAAGCCCCGGATATCCTGGAGGAAGATATCCACGTCCGCCTCCTTACTATGGACATCCAGGAAACGGGACGGGACGTCCTGGCGGTGGATTCGGTCGTTGGACGCCGAGTGAAGCGGATCTCTGGGAGCCGAAGTGTGTTAAGTCGGATTATCTTTGATCTTGAAGTAATTCGCCAGTTTCGTGAGTTCAAAACTGCAAGCGAGACACTGTCGATACGATGCTTTGGGCCAAATCGGCCCACAGAGACGGCACAGCCAATATTCTCTGAATGATGTGATGATGAAAAATCAGATCGCGGCCGACGTCTGCAACATGTGCCGCTTGAATACGAGAATACCCACTTTTCGAGATCGATCGATAGGATTGATCATCAACCTTATTTTGACATCTGTTGTTTGTGGGACGAGACTTCATGGGCGAGTGAGAAGCTTGTAATCTCTTGGCAAGGTTATCATCACGGGGTAAGTGTATGCTGTCCGCATTCGCCATCGAATCGTATTGTTTGCGACTACGAGACGACGCCCGCCGTCATGTTCGCTGCTTAACAACGAGGCCGTTTACGCTCAGGCTGCCACGGTCGCCTCAGATACGAGAACTTCCCCATCGCGAGATCCATTTCCATTCACAGAAATCACATCATTCAGAGTCACATGCAATCAGATACCAAGTCATAGATTCAAATGCATCGTCTCTCATGAAAGCCGTCTATATGCTCCGCTCCGCCTCTCCACCATGCAATATTCCCCAAGCAGCAGCACCCATGAAAATTGTCAAAGTGACACAGATCCCATTCACCCAACCCAGTTTTTCAGCGGTCAATGGTCAATTCTCCAATCACAGTCTCAATCTCCATTGCGCTCTCCTGTTGCGTTTCCACAGCTGCTGAACGCAACCTCTCCTTTTCAAGACGCATCTAAGCACGGTAGGTGTTCCACATGCTAAGCATACGGGTAGCCTGGTTTGGCGTGAAGTTATCATAGCAAGAACTACATCTGGTCAGCCCACACTCTCAACTTCCAAGCAAGTCTCAAGGCAAAAACTCACTCATAAGAATAATCCATGTAGTTATGGATGGGATCCAAACCGGCAGCATTAGGGCACGAGTCACGACCAGTTGGGCACCCGCTGGTTGGGGACAATTGCTGCGGCGTGTCGGCGATGCTGTCGCCTGAGCCGGAGCACGAGCTGCCTTGGAAGGTGTGGAAGAGTCCCATCCAGTGGCCGACTTCGTGGGTGGCGGTCTTGCCGAGGTTGTAGTTTGTTGCGGAGCCGCCTGGCGCGGTGGAGTACAGGATGGAGCAGCCGTCATACTATTTATATGTCAGTCAGTCACTCCATCTCAATTCCTCACTTTTCAAATTCACTCTGAGCTTCGGGGTTCGGTGCTGAAGTTGAGTGAGGATTGGAGACTTACGTAGAAGTTGTTGGACCCGGCAGCGGCGTTGGTTGGGAAGTAACAGTATCCCAAGTTACCGCCGATTGAGTACTGGAAGTAAATGTTCAGATCCTTGTAGGTTCCCTTGCGGAGAGCCTTCTTCATGGCCAGCTCGGCGCCGTCACTTGCCCAACTGGTGTTGATAGTCCAGTCTGTACCGGCATTGACGAACTGGAATCCGGAAGCGGCTTTACTTCCCGTCAGTATTTTTCTTCTGATTTCATCTCATATCTGAATCAGGACAAAACCTCTTGAAATCTACTCACCATAGTTGTTGTTCAGAACAGCCAATTGCTGGGTAATCTGAGCTGCAGTCACATACCCGCCGCTGGCAGCTGTCGATCTTGCAACGACGTGGAAATACACATTGACGGTGATCGTGGCAGCAGCTGAGATAGCTCCATCGGCAGCAAGAGCCGAGACGCTTCCGAGCGCGGATTTCGAGGCTGCTTCTTCGGCAGCCATGTCCTTTGCGACAGCGAGGAACTCGGCAGTGGGAACAACGCCGCACCCGAATTTGGTGTCGCGGGGTCCGTTGGCGGGGTGGGCCATGATGGGGGAGATGGCTGCCAAGAGGGACAGCAGGAGGGTGAAACGTGCCATGATGGGCGGTTGATGGGTGAAGTGACCGGGGATTGGGGAGAGCTGTTTATTGTGTCAGTACGAATTGAGTGTTTGGAGTAAAGATTGACGATTGGCGACTTTGGATGAACTACCCAGCTCGATAGCCAGAAGGCAAAAGAGTTCATCCAAAGTGCTCGCCTCTCCAACATGCAGGAAGAGCACTTACTGGCAAGTATGAGATTGGACGGAGACTGGTTGGGTAAATTGCTCGTTGGATAGTGCCCTGGATATTGCCAACAAGGTGGTTATGAGGTCTTATATATATCCCTCTCCTGTCTCCTCCTCTCCCTCTCCTTTGCCCCTCCTTCAGCTTTCCTATCTCCATGTCTACCGCTGTGAGACGAACGTGGTAACCCATTCCTGAACCCATGTCCCATGTCCCAAGTCCGCCGAACGATCAGCGCTCAATGAGACACATTCTAACCAGTCCGGATGTAGAAGCTGCCTGTCACCGAACAGCACCAGATGCACCGTGCAAGCAAGTGCACTTTCTTTGCGAAAGGGCCAAGAGCCTCAGAGGGGCAGGTAATGGGTAGCTCATCCATACTTTGGTCGAGCGTCGGCGTCCTCCTGCCTGTTAGGAAGCCTAGCTGCCTCGTGCGAGTGAAGTGCACGCGGAAGAGCAGTATATTACTTCTTCTTGGCGACAGGTAGGCGGATGCATGTGTGCCTGTCGATGCACCAAGGTGCCGAAGAGGAAGGAGTCTGGAAGGCTGATGGGATGGAAATGTCGATCTATTGGGTGGCGGATAGTGGGGAGGAGGAGATGGGAGTGAAGAGGGGAGGTACATGCTAGGAAGTACCGTATCTAAGCTTTGAGATTCGATTCTATATCGGCGCCTGCAGATTGCAGGAAGTTACTGTGCTGAGACTGCGGCTTGGCTCTTCGGAGGTGGGGGCGGGAAGAGGTAGGTGTGAGGCGTAGCGTGAGTGTGGATAGGAGGGGAGATGCCTTGCAGCCGTGTTGGTTATATCTACCGAGGAGAGAGTAGATCTCGGCATTCCTTATCGACAGACACGACTCCGCTGTTTGCCACTACAAATGGACACCGGTTGCTACTTCGAGGTAGATACTTTTGGGAACTCGGTTTATGCTAAGTCGCCTTCCTCATCAGATGCTCCATCGCCGAAGCAATGCTCAGGAGAAGGTAAACAAGAAATCTGGTATTTCCCCTCATCGGCAGGTGGTCGGGACCGTGCCCCTAAAAGAGCGAGTGCCGCTGCAATACTGGTGTGGTGCAGGAAGGGCAAATCTGCCTCCGAGATCAAGGACTGGAGTCGTTGACAACCAAGGTACTAGTTAGCCAGTAACCAAAGGTGACATCTTTGACAGGATTGACCTTCCTTTTTCTCGTTAATTCCTTCTAGGCTCTCGAATTAAGGAGATCTACAAAGTAAGGAATGTGGAAGCTTGCGGCGCTTGGCGCTTGATCGTAACCGTGGACCCCACGATCAACAAACGTTGATGTTCATTCCATGCCTCTTCTGATTCTGACACATACACCGTCCTATCTTTTAGGAGGCTGACTGATATTCTTACTGATAGCCAAGCATCTCATAAGACCATCAGGTGAACCATCCCATGCGTACAAACATCAGACGCTCCCACCCATCTTCTCTTCTCCCGCCGTTACACCACAGCTCACCTCACCTCATCCCACTGCCACAAGGCTTCGGCTCCTGAACTCTACCCCTGTGTACCAAGCAATGCCAAGGTGGATGGATCGTCACACCTTCCTGAAGCGAGAGACAGATAAGAGAAGCAGACTTGGCATGCAAGACACGTATCGAATCATCAGCTCGACATCTCATCTGAAAGTGTGAGAATCAATCACGCTTGTTTATGTGGAGGGAGGGGCTAAGGACATGGGACGAGGCGCAAGGCGATTCAGGCGAATCGATGGCACGTGCTTGTTTATTTGCTCTGCCCCTGTCTCGCCTCCCCTGATCGTCGCTTGCGATGCGAGATCTGGTTGGCTGCTTCGAGTAATTGGAGGGTGTGCCATCCTCGCCCGTCAAGTGAGTATAGCCCATGCCAGTAAAAGGACGATCATGCGAGGTACTGATCTGGAAAATTACTGGTTCGGTGGTCGTTTGTGGCGTTTCTCTGTCTCTCGTTCGTTATCTTTGCCATTTATGTTTTAGTTAGGTGCACTGACAGTGGTCGAATTACTTGTCTATGACCTTCTTATTTTACTCATATACAGCCGTTCGCCACATTCGAACGGGTCTTTGTGGAACCGTGCCGTTCGAACGTTGTTTCCCGCCTTAGTATTTCAAGTGCGGTACTGAGAGGATCAACCTCGTATTTTGTCTTGCTATTGTACAGACGGCACGGGAGGAAAACATGAGATGACGATGACGAAGACCGAGGCGTGCGTGCACTTTGGATGCCACGATGCAGTCGTCTCTCCTCTGGGCTAAACTTACGATCTGGTCACCGCTTATGCCTCGTTCCTTCATTTGATCTTCCCGTCTGCTTCGTAACGCCATTATGCCCGACGATTGAGCCTAGAGGACTCAAGGTGTTGCCACTCTGGGAAAGGCTTGTCTAATCATATCGGGAAGGAAAGACACATGAATCTTGCATGTAAGACCGAGCTCTGAGCCCTGAGCTGAAAAGTGGCCATGGCAGAGATCGTCCCCCACGGGATGAACGACGGCCCGAGCCTTATCTTCCCTTGTCTTGTCTTGTCATACGTGGAGTTGATTGCAGTCACAAAAGCCCAGGCTGTTATCTTTCATTCATCGTTATCTCACAAAGAACTATAGCTGACATGGTACAGGTGGGATCATGAAAAATTCAGGTCGACCTAGAGGTCTATCCGTGCTGCTGGACATTTGCAAGCTCTCTGAGGTGTGACGCCTTACACCTTCTCTGCATCTGCGTCCGAAAGGCCCGTCAATGGCTTTGGTCAAGATCAATTACTCTGAAAGAATTCTGTGCTATCCCGTGATCGAGCTTGATCCATGCTCGTACTCCATTCCAAAGGTTCAGGACTAGAGAGCGAGGTAGGGAAATTCGTCTCCCGTGAGGTGATGGTTCTGACTACCAAAAAGGGGTCTCTTCCCGGCGACGACGTTCGGAAGCCTTGGAGCTTGAAGCTCATCCGCTCATGCAAAATAGAACCATATACAAATTTCAGACGCTCGATAATTGGAATCGAAAGGTAAAGAACGTGGAGTATCAGGCCCAAACAACCCTTCATTCATCTATTCACGTCAATTTACCACTCGAACTCAACTGATCCAAAAGGACATACCTGTAAGTCGTGGGAGGGCCCATTCCATCCAATTTATGCCGCTTTCGGTAATGATACGAGCCTTTTGGGAAGATTTACCAATCTGGACGTCGCTGCAAGTAAAATGAGCTACGAAACACTGTGCGTCGGTTTAGGTTCCTTGAGAGGGGTGTAATTAGGACGTCTCGTCAAGAAGCATTATCGTGGCCTAGCTGTCATCGGTCGCATGACTCTGTACTAAAGCCGAGCTTGGACTGGCTCAACGCTGTCTTCCTCGACCGTTCAACTATTCAGGTTGACCGATGGACACTGATATACATTTACCGGCATTTCCTGCTGGGAATTGTTGCAAGCCTTGGTTTACCTCGCCGTTGTTGTCCCGCTGCCCAATTCCGTATCTTGTTCAGATGCCCCAGCCAAGAACCTTGACGTTACCAACTATTAACCTACATGAAATTTGCCTAGTCTTTCGTACAGACGACAATATCTATTTAAATATGGTCAGAATCAAACTCGAACTCCGGGAAGTTGCAAGTACTTTGCACCTCCGATGGCCCAGAACGTGGAATGCATCATGGCTTCGTCTGACAATAGGTTCCCTTGATGAGAGATTTGATTGATTGCTACGAAGTCCAAGCTCATAATGAATGGATGGAAGATTGCATTCGTCTTTGAATGCAGGATGCTACAGTAGAGAAGCTGCATCTTACAAGGTCTGGTAGAGCCCAGCCTTACCCCGACTCTTGCCATAGACAGACTTCTACATAAAAATCGTCCTACTCGCTTCTGCGAAGAATGGACCGAGACTGTTAACGAGGCCAAAACAACTACCATGGGAAAGGAATTCTCACTACATGTGAACACGTTGCAAGGTATGATAGCCCCTCCTTCTTGTAGGGCATATACATATAAGCAACTGACGTGGGAGACAAAAGTCAAAAGAATGCAGGCATCTTCCACCCCTCGCTGATCTACAATTCCTCTCAGTGCTTCCCATATAAAGGCAATATTGGAAGGAAAAGTTGATCAACAAGAGAAGGAAAGCTCCTGCACGACGGGAAACCCACTATTTTGTTACAAGGTCGCTCAAATACCGGCGAATGACAAGTGTGTGGCCTGTACTAGGTGGAGCCCCTGGAGAATTGGACGAAAATTTAGATCAGATTGTTGTTTCTAATCAAGGGAAAAACATCCGAAAACAAAGGCAGAGCAGCATATGATTTAGGTAAGAAGACAGACTGGATGGTCGCCTTCTTCCTTGGCCTAGCCAAGCACGAACAACAGCCCAACAAGCAGATGCTGGGAGCAGCGCAGGCAAGAAACAAGAATTCAATCATGCACATTGAACAAAACGATTGATTCAATAGATGTTGTTTCAAGAACTTTGTGGGTGATGCTGTGCGCTGCTGTCTAGAACTTCCGACATCTCGGCTCGAGGTTTAGCCGGATCCAGATGACAAAGTCAACAAAAACAATACAAGGCCTTCCATTGAACACTGTGCTCCTGCGACACGTCAGCCACTCAGAATAATACATGCTCAAGTTTTATGTTGGGGGCGGGGGGGGAGAGCATTCAGAACATTCTTTAATGCAAGTGCAAGAGCAGATCAGAGGGATAAAATAAAAGGATTCACCAGCATGACTATGTCCCGCTATTCTCCTAGACTCCTTGTTTCCTGAGATAGTCATCAAGGAGTGGAGAAAGATAGCGGGACACAATCAGCTGGTACACAGTCTAGTTTCTCGTACTTAAATACTTGCATAGACAGCTTCTGTGTGTGGGCATGCGTTGCGTTGATGTGATTTACTGTGTCGGGGAAAGGGTGGAGTGTCGCCTCAAAGATCTGCCGAGGAAAGCAGCAAAAAGAGACGCAATTTTCCTGTTGAGTATTCCACCTACTCCTGTGTTGCCTTAACAACATCCCTAAAAGAAAAGAAGACAGTAAATAAGAAAAGCAAAAGGATGTACTTAGTACTTCAACATCTTCTTTCCCACTATCAATACGATCCTTTCGTTGGCTTGGAGTAAGCAGAACCAGCGCAAGGACCATACCTATGGTACGAACTTCGATGTGGAACTATGAGTACACGATAAGGAAATGCTTAATTCGTTGTTTGTAGCCCTCGAATCTGTGACTGCAGACCCACTTGGTTTCAGGGCTTTGCTATAGATGAACAGCCAATCTCACCGAGATTGTTTGTGCAAGTGCATTTGCGTTGAGATCTACTTTCCTGTAAGTAACAACAAGAAGTCGGGACTTTCAAGTATAAGTAATAACATGTTTGCAGATGGTATAATTTATCCAGATCCAGTATTGCACATCTTAATGAACTTACGCCTCTTCTCTAGTTGCAATTTTGATCCAATTGTACTCAGCTTATTCCAGGAAATATAAAATCGGGCTAGGGGAGGATCCGGATACTCATTCCAAGATCCGATAAAGTCACGATCAAAAGACCTGAAGATTTAGAATCACAATTGTATTGATCGACAGGAAAGGGCAATGTCCTCCGTCTCGTTACGCGCGCATTCCCGTTTCCTAACTATCCCCCCAAAGCAGAAAGAGCCCTCATGAAAGTCGAAACTTCCTATCTCAAGCAATATTGTGCATAGACCGATACAAAATCGCAGGTCTCGCATCATCACCATCCCTCTCAACACTAAACTGCGTATCACGTCTCCTATCATCCCATCTACTCTTCCTATCCTCGAACTCCGTACTATCCGTAACCATCGTGTTATCATCTCTACCAAACGCACCACCACCGTTACCATTGCCATTACTGTTTCCGAAGCCGGGGATACCGCTGACGGAGTCACGAGCGCGATGAGCGAGGCGGGTCAGGCGGTGGCGGAGGCCGTGGTTGTGGTTGAAGACGCCGTCGTCGGTGATTTCGAAGCGTGTGTTGGAGAAGGAGCGGAGGTGGAAGAGTTTCTGCAGGAGTTGCCAGCAGCAGACTATGTTGGCGATGAGGATGGATATTGAAGCTTCGCGGATGTACCAGAGTTGGTAGGTGTTTGTGAAGGGGGAGGTGAAGTTGAGATACCTGTGTGTAGTAGGAGGAAAAGGTCAGCTTGTGTGCTTGAGAGACTCTGGGCACGGAGAGGAGGGAGAAAGGGAGTCTGGGTGACAGCGTGGTGGAAGAGGATTAGGAGGGGAGTGGACTCACTTGTCCAATACAGCAGCCATGATCGTGAAGAGAACCAGACCAAAGATGAAACTCAAGATCAACTTCCTCTTCATAGGTAGCTGCGCTTCCGAGACCATTGGAATCGGAGTCAGAAGTAAGACGACATTAGAAGAGATATTGAACACCATCTGGACGATCGAGTAGTTGTGGTAGGTAGCACATTCGGGGTTTGTGACTGGCAAGGCCCAGTATTGCGAGAATGGCATGCAGAAACCGAAGAAGTAGATCATCTCGATGATGAAGAGTCCGACCCAGAGATAGCCGAATTGGAACCAGAGGATGATTTCGTAGCGAGGGAGACTGCGACTGTGAAGAGTCAGACTTGAGAAGAACAAGACGCTTGAGATTGAAGCAGAGAAAGAAAAGGGAGAAGGGTAATCTTTAGGGAGCGGAATTAAAGAACTTACTGGAGGCGAAGCAGAAAGAACCAAATACAGATCTTGACAGTCCAGATGACGATCAGCATACATTGTTCAAGCGCAACAACGATCTTCGAGCCGAAAACGCGATCGGCGACATCAACAGGGTTGGCGAGTATCTCAGCTTCCATCTCCTTGGGGTACAGATTGGTCTTAAAGTGAGCAGAGACATTGACCAAAACCAAGAGAGCAGTGTAGCAGACCTGTTCATGATATTAGCTGGAGTTGAGACGAATTTTCACAGAGAGGCTAGCTTACCATGGCAAAGCACATGAGATAATCCTCAAAATGGAATTTCTTCAAGACCCAGGCACGGTTGATTCTAGCAAATGTCAGTTCTCGATCTCGAGCTTTACACCAGCAATTGATCTCAGAGGGGGGGATCTCAAGGTGAAACTTACATGCGAGCAACGAATGGAGCATAAGCCAGAATACCAAACGCAACCGTATTCCACATCATCTCAGCATTAGAAGCCGACTCAATACCACGCTTCACAACTCCACCTGCAGAAGCAGCCGCATCCGCAGCAGCAGCCGCAGCCTCCTCACTGTTAGTCTTCGGAACACAAAAAGCGAAACCAATACCAACAATCATAATCGCAATACCCAAGACCGAGATCGCGACGTACGCGAACATGTTGAGACGCTGGCGACACGCGACGTTGTACTCTGTTCCCCGGCGCGGCTGGGTCATCACCTCGAGGACGGTGGCGCGGAAGTCTTGCGTTGTTTCTCGAGCGAGACGGAGAGGCTCGGTGATGAATTTCTCCTTGAGTCTGCTGAGGGAGGGAGCCATGTTGAAGGCAGGGGCGCGTGGGAGCGTTATTTGAAGGAGGGAAAGTCGGCTGTTGTGTAAGGGTGTGAATGTAAACAATGGGTCGAGAATTGTGAGGAGAAGCTCTGCTCTCGAAGAAGCAAAGCGAGATGTGCTGAGATTGAATCTCAGACTTGAAGAAGCGTGATGATGGAAGGAAGAACCATTGAGGTGGAGGTGTGTTATTCTGTGGAGTTGAGATTGAGGGAGAAGAGATGGGAGGGGAAGATAGTGCGGTGGTCTAGACTAGTGCCGTTTTGTTGTTGTCGTTGCTGGCGAGGCTATTTGGAACTCGAACGTGTGATTTGGTAGGTGACGGGCGGAAATTGGCCGGGTTGCGGCTCACCTTTCGAGAGAGCTTCTTATCAATGTCATGATGGCATGATGAGATTTATATTCACCATTCTTGTTATTTGACTCCTTGGAGGGGCCAAAAGTGGGCAGCGCAGAGCGGAGCTCATAGACTCTTAACTTGAGGAAGTTTCCTTTGGAAAGGAAGATCCGAAACAAGCAGGAATAGGACAGGAAATAGCTATTGTGAAATTGGCACGCCGTCATCTCATCTTGTGCCACCATCTCACACAGCTTGGCCATGTCATGCCCTTTTCTGTCGATATACCAGACGACTGGACATGAGCTCTTGTTCATGCAGGGTGGCAGTTGAACATAAAATCCAAACCAGCAAGTATAGCCTCAATTGAGTACAAGATATCCCAATTATCCTACAAACTCCACACTCTGTACCTGAACTTAATCTGACATATCCCAAGCGCCTAGAAAGTATACTTTCCCTAGTCCCAGCATCCTTCCTCAGCGACATGCCTTGGACTCAGTAAACCCAATAATGGCTACCTGCCTGAACCATGCCAACCTCAACCTCGCACAAGCATAAACGACTCATAAATTCGTCGGTAAACAGACGTGCTCCGTACTCAAGTCCCCAATTCCAAGCTCCCTATGTCGAAGCTCCCTATGTCGAAGGTCCCCATGTCGAAGGTCCCCATGTCGAAGCTCCCCAACGACGAAGATCAACACATTAGAACCAGCAGACCATTTCACACCATGCCACGCTACCACTCAAGCGACGGAGTACATCTTAAAGCTAAGCAAGCAAGCACACAAGCTAGGAACATTTGCATTGTCTGTCCCTGTGCAAGGTACAGATGTACGTTACCGCCGCACTATATCCTTTTTTGAGCTCTAGTAGCGAGCGGATGTGCCAAAGAGTGAGAGGGACGCTTGAGAGGGTGTGGGATAACTGACAGGAGAGAGTAATGAGGTGTTCATGCGGCTTTGTCTTTTGTCCGGCCGTCTGTCTGGTGTTGGGAGGGCGCAGGGCTGTAGGACGAGGGAAGGAGATAAAGACGGCAAGGAGAGGTTTTGATTGGAGGGTAGGCTGTGGAGTTTGGCATGCTTCCAGAGAGGGTCTTTGGTATTTCTGGCTGAATCTATACACGTTAGATCCTGTGCTCTCATAAGAGATTAGCGAGACCTTGGCAGCACTTTCCAGGCCTGGCACGATAGATGGGTAGAGATTTGGATTTGGTAGCTTTTGATTGAGGATCTTTAACTGTTGAAAAATTTCCAAGCGTGGGAGCCCTGGACATGGCTGCCGATGGTTGTCTTGGTGTACCGTAGGCGTGATGTGGTGGCAAGTAACAGGAGGTAAAGCAAGCAAGCCAAGAGCAAGCAAAATACGGACACCAGACAGTCGTAAGCATACACGCAAGCTATCCTGACAAGGCGATCAAATGGATGCAACGAAAGCTTGATAGAATAAAGAACTTGAAATAGTCCTTTGGTCCTGTGAGAGAGAGAAGAGGGTGAGATTTAGTGGCAGTTATCTAGAGAACTTGGAGAGACCGATGAATTATCTTAACTCTGCCTCTCATGAAGCGCTGGAGATTTGACTTCCATTACCATTGACAGACTTAGAATCTCGCCGTCCAAACTTCATTAGTCATACCAGGGTATGCCGTCCTGGTGCCAAAGCCAGCGGCAAGTAATAGCAGCTATGCATTTTCTTCTCCCACAGGCTATCCCCATGTTCTGCAAGCATTTCGCCTTTACTTCTTCGTCAGGCCATGTTGTGTCAATACAACCCCACAACTCCATTGCTATGCCCATTCCATGCATCCATTTTAATTCATTGTATCTTTCCAGTCGCTTTGTGCAAGCAATCTGCTGACTGTGACCGCAGAATTCCATCCTCTAAGCTGGAGTGATATATGCTCGCAATGCTGCCTCAGCATTCCCGTCATGGGCTTTCAGCAGATCCGTTGCTTTTGGTTTCGTCAATTCCAGCTCATCAATCTGCAGAGAGTGAAATTAGTTGCTGGCAACAGAAAGATGAATAGTTGAAAATAGAAGCCGAGTTGAGTGGACTGGAAGGGTAATTATGGATGTTGAAATAACAACCCGCGGATTGACAAAAGCACAAACTTCTCTTTGTATCAAGCAGTGTTTCCCAAGTACCTAAGATGCAAAAAAAATCTTCAATTGACTTACCAACAAAGTAACATCCGCAGGATCAACCTTGACTGTCTTCTTAACCACCTTCTGCTCATCCTTCTTCGTAACCGCACCATTTGTAGCCCCTGCACCCCCTAACCTCTCCATCGCCTTCCTCACAGCCTCCTGATCAACATCTTTGCCTGCGGACTCGTCGTCTCTGGGAGTATCGAGGGAGGAGAGGGCTGCAGCAGCTTTTCTGTCTTCTGCGGACTTTGCAACCGCGGGGATCTCGTCGTCGACATCGCCTGTTGTCGCGCCTTCGACAATCGCAGGGGGTTGAGCTTCTGCCATCGTGAAAGACGGGAGTATTTGGATTGTTTGATTAAATTCCAAGGACTTTGTGGATAGAGAGAGCGTAGAAAGACAAAAGATGTCGAGGGAGGACGTCAGAATTAGCAACTTTTGGTGGGGGACTGGACCCGATTGAAGTTTGGGTCCTAACCCACTCGGCAGCAACACCGGTGTCCACTAACAAGATAGATTAAAGCAGCGTCCAGAAGGCGGCGTGCATTTATCCCTGCAGACTCGGTTGCCCACAAATGACTCCATTCTGAAGTTGACTTTCTCTCTCTCGTGCAGCTCTTCCTTCAACTATTCTGGAGTTGATATCTTGGATACATAGCACCCATATTTGATCTAGTATCAATCTCTTCTCCCAGCATCTTTTGCCCTTCCAATTGCCTCTCAAACTTCTTGTACATCCCTTCAAAATCCACAATGGCACAGCTCAACGGCCCCACCAAGTCCACTGACTCAACCACGACCCCTCCATGGACTCCCAGCTCTTGGACCAGCAAACCCATCAAGCAAGACGCCATCTACGAGGACCGCAAGAGCGTAGAGAAGTCCCTCTCCAAGCTAGAACGCCTTCCACCGATCGTCACTCCAACTGAAATAGAAAAACTCAAAGCCAGTTTGCGAGATGTGGCCCTTGGCAAGGCATTCCTCCTCCAGGGCGGCGACTGTGCAGAACTCTTCGACTACTGCGAGGAGAATGCCATTGAGTCCAAGATCAAGCTGCTTCTACAGATGAGTTTGGTGCTCATTTGGGGTTCTAACAAGCCCGTGGTCAGGATCGCGAGAATGGCTGGCCAGTATGCTAAGCCGAGATCAAGTCCTACTGAGCTTGTTGATGGTGTCGAGACCCCGTCTTTCAGAGGAGATATTCTGAATGGATTTGAAGTTGGTGAGAGGGCTCTTGATCCTGCGCGTCTTGTCAGGTAAGCTTCCTTCCTCAGCAGTTTCATCGATTACTCAGTCCTCCTTTCCGTCCCCACTGCCATTCCCCTAGCAGGATCTCCCCAGCTGACTTCGGCAGTGCCTACTTCCATTCGGCGAGCACTCTGAACTTCATTCGAGGTTCTATCGCGTCCGGAATTGCTGATCTACATCGTCCCCTCGATTGGGGTCTTGGTCACGTAAGAGATCCAGAGCTGCAAACCAAGTACTCTAACATCGTCTCCTCTATCACCGACTCCCTGCGCTTCATGCGAACAGTCGGCGCAGATACCGCCGGCCAGCTTCAGACAGTAGATCTCTTTACAAGTCATGAAGGTCTTCTCCTTGAGTATGAACAGCGTCTTACTCGACTGCTCAGAAACCCCACCAAGTCTCTCGTTTCACGTGCTTCTGGTACAACAGCAGAAGATACCAAGTCTTACTACAACACCTCAGCTCACTTCCTCTGGGTTGGAGATCGTACAAGACAAATTGATGGCGCTCATATCGAATACTTCCGTGGCATCGCCAACCCAATAGGAGTCAAAATCGGTCCAACAACCTCCCCGTCTGACCTGCTCGCTCTCCTCCGCACGCTCAATCCTTCTGTTGAAGTCGGCAAGATCACACTCATCACCAGATACGGCGCATCGAAGGTCAGATCCCTCCTCCCAACGCACATCAAGACAGTCGAAGGCAGCGAGTACGCACGCAGCGTCGTCTGGCAATGCGATCCCATGCACGGCAACACAAGATCTACTTCTACCGGCATCAAGACCCGGCAATTTACAGATATTCTCTCCGAGTTACAGGAGACTCTTGCAATTCACAAGGAGGAAGGAAGCTATCTCGGCGGAGTCCATCTTGAACTTACTGGAGAAGCAGTCACTGAATGCACTGGTGGCAGCGAAGGCCTAAACGAAGATGATCTCTCTCTCAATTACACCAGCTTCTGCGATCCCAGACTCAATGAGAAGCAAGCTCTGGAGCTAGCATTCTTGATTGCGGGTCATTACCGAGGCGAGGAGAAGCAGTTGTAGGGTCAGCTGACTGGTCGCGTCTTTCTGCCTGATTCTCGAAGATGAATCTGTTTTTAGCTGTTCATCTTCGAGTGGGTCTTCTGCATTTCACAATAAGATTATAATTTGATTCTGTCCCTCCACCATCCACTTCAACTCAATCTTCTACAATTTCCTTCCCATCCTCGCGGCTGTGCTTGCCTTCCTCCTTGCACATTCTTCACCATCATGTCTTTCTACTGGACCTGCACAGATAGACCCCACAGACGGACCCATTTTCTGTCTTGCAGCGTTCAATCTGCAATTCAGTTTGCACTGCTTCAGTATTCCCAAGGACAGTATTCTTCTTTAAGCTTCCAACTTGCTTCCCCTACTGCTCTCAGCACTTCTTCACACCAAATCCCACTCTGATACCTTCGCCGACGCTTGAACGGTTCAAACCTTCAAGCTCGTTCAGCCCTAAGCATCTTCCACTGTCCTTGAAAGGCCGCTTGATCAAGCTTCTCCTCAATCGCACAAGACAAAAGAACATCGGCGCAGCTACAGTCTCAATTGTTCTCCGGGTGTGAAGTCGTTGATTTGACGCGCTCACCTTGAATTGCTACTTTCGCTTCGCCAGTCAATGCAGCTCGAAGCTGAACACCTCGAAATTTCACGGCCGATCCGCGACACAACAAACAGCTTCGAGGTGAGAACTCTGCTTCAGTTGTTCCCTCATGCTAGCAATTGAGATCTCTGGTAAGTATCTCCAATCTGCTACCTTTGAGCACTGGCTGATCCAATTGTTGCAGAATTTGAGTCTACATCCTCCTTCCACTTTTCGTCAACGACTGCCCTGCGCTCAACATCATAGTCCAGCATGAGCTATCATTCTACCACAGAATCTGAGGAGCAGTTCTACTCCAAGCTATTTGCCTGAAGACAAGCTCTCGAGCTCCGGGGTCATGTACAAGCACCATAGCTGCACTCACTAAGAGAACCAACTACCTACCTTGGGATCACGTTGTAAGTCGCGATGTCTCTTCTGCAATCGTCTTCCCCGCCTCCCTATAGGCAGCTCTCTCAAGTAACTGCCGCCTTCTCAAGGCAAACTGGCCTAGATGATCTGCTTATTTGTAACTCATACACATTGGAAAGACTGCTAATCGTTGCCGCAGACTTTTCCGCAGCAATGCATCCCCGAATCCTTCTTTGCAATATACGCTCGCAATCTCGCAGGGTATCAATCACGAAAATGGCACTCACTCAGCATACAGCCCCGAAGGATACTCTCAGACTGTTAAGATGCAAAGAGCAGAAGGCGGGCAAAGTGAACCAACTTGATCATCAACAACGCCATCATTCAATACCATGATCTCCCTATGATTATCTTTCAACAACAGCAACATGGCTTCTGGCCGTAAGTCCAACACTTCCTCTGTTCTTCATCTGCTAAACCATTACCAGAAATTTGACAATCGGATTGGCTACTTGAGTTCATCGAGCACACGATTGCGCTCCTGGCTTTGATCTGGACTTCATCCACTTGATCTTTCGGTAGATTCCCACAATCAGATCTGCAAAATTACTTTGAACAATAGGCTTACACCAGTAACAGGTCGCTCTAGTCACCCTGGTCGATTTGGTAATATGGGTCTCGTCTTGCCACCTAGTTCAAGGTTTCTCAGAAGGGTGCTATCCGCATCAAGCCAATCAAGCATCTCGCGACTTCTGCTCGCTGTTGAAGCTCGTGGATTTTGCTACGGACCAAGTAAGCCAGAACGGCGTCCTCACTACCACCACCACCACCACTACCACTTCAGCAACTGACTTGAACATTGCAGGCTCCCGATACATCGCGCCACATCTTTGAATAAGACCAGCAATAACCGATGAAAGTCCTGGCTCCCACACACACCCAGTGAAGGACATGTGGCTCCCCAGAAGGAAAAAAATGGCCATTCTTCATATTTGCAGCTTTGATTCGTTTCAGCGCACCTCCAAAGCTGTACACCGACCACCACCACACTTGGAACAACAGATCGACCTGGCTGATGAGGTTGACATTTCCGTTATCGAGAGGGTGGAGAGTCCTAGCCACCTTGATGATGCAAGATTCCTTGTGCCAGATAAAGGGGGGGCTGGACTCCTCCATCCTGCCGGCAACGGAAATCTCAAGCCCAATCGTCAGGTCGATCTGCTACTCCCAGGCCCCCAGGACTGCGCCTCCCTCAAGAAGCATCAGGTAAGTATATCAGTTCTCGACTATTTAATTGCAGGGCTGATGAACCTGCAGACCGATACCCTCAGAGCCAGAAACTTTACACGCTCCACGATGGCCCCTGCCTTCAGTCAAATGCCTGTCCTCAGAAACCTAGAGTTTCGCGACAAGGCTGGACACCGTCGATGAAACAATGAGTTCTTCGACGAATAGCTTGGAGATGGAAATAGTATCCGAGACGGCCGAACTTTCGCAGATGAGCAAGATCAAAAACGTGCCTTGAGCGAGATGCAGGGTGTCTGCAGCGAACGCTTCCTGTATTTTAACCTACTCAGCGACCTTGACTTGTGAGCATGTTCGGAATGCAGGAACCTTCCATGATACAATCAACAAGCTGAGCTCCAGATCAGCAAAGTTTGATTCGTCTGGAGCTCGCACGTTGATTATCTCAACCAGTCGCTGAGGACTCACCTCTACAGCCTGCAGCATATCCAAGTCTTGTAGCTCGCGAATTGACAAGATGCTGTTTGAGCCGTCATATAAAGCCTTTGCATTTTCGAGATGGCTGTCTCTATTACCGCTTTCGAGCGAAAGCGAAGATTGGAGATGAAGGATCTGTTTGATCCTTGACGGTCGCCTTCCGCCTGGCTTGAACATTCATTGCTGTGCTGGGTCTGCTCTTGCGGAATGGGCGAACAAGTGGTGAAGCTTATGCTTAGAGGAGGTAAGTGCTTGTCTCGTTTGTTTCAATTCACCCGAAGTTTCTTCCCTTGCTAAGTCCTCTACTCGTTAGCTAGTAGCCTTTTCTTCTTAGCCACTCCTCAAATATCTCCAGTGTCCATGCCTAGCCCATGCAATCTTTATACTTCTGCGGATACCTACACGAAAGATGAGGAGGACGGCAATACCGGAGAAATACATGTGTTGATTGCACATTCATTCAGGTCGACTCCAATCGACAGGCCGCGGCAGCATTCAAAATTTGACAATCTTGATACAGAAGATCAGGATCCTCAATCGTCAAAACTCGAAAGTGACTGCCTGAAGGAAGGTGTCCATCAGTGGCACACTTTCTAAGGCTGGCGCTGCTGGCCGTTCCCATCTTCCTCCAGGAGATCTGTGTCGCTCGGGACTCGATGAGTGGTTGGAGTTGATCTGCCAGTCCTTAATCAGTCAGCCCGCTGCCAGGCTCAGCTTTTTGCCTTAATCGAGTCGCCCCACCGAGTCTCTTGTGGTGTATTGTTTGTTGATGCAGCAGGGGCTGGTGAAAGCTCTGCACATTCCGACGAGGGCTTTGAACGGGGACATCTCTTGGCAGCCATCGGGTGATACGAACACAGGTAAGGAGCATCTCCGCTCGGAAGCAACAGTATACTGATATCTCATAGGACTTGTTGACGGGCTAGAACGAAACGTGGTACCTCACGAGGAAATGCTCAAGCTCGAGAGGAGTGGTGATCGAATATGGAATACCTGTCGAGAACGATTTCAACGAAGCACCACAGAAGAGCGACTGGTAAGTATTAAATCGTCCCCACCCCTGTTCTTCCTCTTGTGCTGATCCTACTCCAGAAACACAGTGCTAAAGCATGAGATCCTGAGATCCAATACGAGTTCCGCGCTACGTCGCTTCTATCACGAGCTATTCTCGAAATGGCTTTTGTCAGTCCTGGTGGCAGAGCTAGAGCCTCTATACTCTCCCTATGTACTCCTACTCACCTGGAACCTTTCCCTGTTTCAGTCCTCAAAGTTCTCATTTGGGTATTTGCTCCTACCACCAAGATCTGCACTCGAGGTCGCTCTACCTGGGATCTTCCTCTGACGAGCCGGCGGGGAACGGCGTGCGGTACCATTCCCAGCTTGCCAATGACCAAACTATTGCAAGAAGCAACCAACGTTTGAAAGAGGAGGCAGGGCTGGGTTAGATGGATGGTTCCTCTCCTGAATCAGAGAATGAGGGTCAGATATGTTGTACTGGTACTTGAAGGTGGCAAGTTGTGTACAATTGCGTGTGGACAGATGTCTGAGGTCTGTAGCACCGCAAAAATCCGAAACAATGACCATTTAATGATATGACTTCCCGGAATTTCTAACCTGGTATCGATGACGGGCCCGGCTCTTTTCTAGGTCGTGATGCGTTCGTTGACGACCTAGAACTTCCTATCCAAGCGACACCACGTGACATTCTCAGCACCTATTCCCAAAGATATCCACCCTACTAGCCTTGATAGACCTTTGAACTGGAGTAGCAGTACCACATCTCTCCAAAGCGATCATGAATACTGCTGATTAGTATCGGGTACTGAAAAGTCAAGACTCGGTCCCGAACTGACTCACTTCTCATCCTTCCGCCGCACTTGATCCTTCATCCTCCGTTGCCACATACCCTGGAAAGTCTTCTTCAGACAATTTCAATTCACCATTCTCCAGCACAATATCCGCAGTGTCATATACCGGACCTTGAAAGTCTCCTCCTGGCACTCTAGGCGGAGAGGGATTCTCCTCTATTCTGCGCTTAACAGCATCCCAATCTGTGAGCTTGGACAACCGTTTCTCGTATTCATCATGACCATCGTCAGAGTCTCCCGCATAGTCAGACCTAGTGTCCTCGTGATTTCGAGTTACACCGAGTCCATCCCAGATACTGTTGGTTTGTTGCTCGAGGATATATCTGTCTTCAATCTGCCACCAGAGACGGCGATATTTCGATAGGTCGGCTTGGGTGAGAGTCATGGGATCACAAGCCTCCATATGTTAGTAGAGAGTGTTAAGGGCGTGATGGACACGACGAGATTTGATATGGGGGCCAGGGCCGCGGTGATCAGTCAGGCACTTGGAACATTCGACCTGTGGCATTAAGTGTGAGCCGATGAAATTCAGCTGGCGATCAAGGAACTATCAATATCAAACATTGATCCTTGGTGATAACTTACATTGAACAAGAATATCCAATCAGCGCCATTACGGATTTTGCTCCCATTATACATGTCCTCCCATGTCTCGTACACCTAAAAGAGAGGTGTTGTGGCATCTGCTCCGAGCAGCCCAGCCATCATGACTCGGAGACGTGGCTTTAACAGACGACTGATAGAGAGATTGTATGGTCCGCTCTTAGGGATGGCCAAGGGCTCATCGTCAACTTCAGCTTCTAGGTCCGACATATGCGACTCAAGCTCATCTGACCTTGCTGTGAGCATTGGGAACGGAAGGGCGTCAAAACTTTCACTGATGGGGCTCATGGTGACCGGAGATGGTGTTCGGTTCGGTCGCGTTGGCGGGGACAGGGGACGTTTCGGAGGCATCTTCGTCGGCTTGGAAGACAGAACGGTCGCGAGTGGGTTTTAGAATGGAGGTTTCGATCGTCAAGGGCTACGTGGGTAAATACATAGATTTACGAAGACCAGTGGCCACTACATCGATGTAATCGACAAAAAACTGATTATTATGTATTGCTGACGCAGACAGCCAGCAGAGTGGCAAAAGGCATCGATTATCTGAAAGAAATAGTTCGCCTGGTTTATCCTGTGGAAGATTTTATTATCTTTCCAAGAACAGCCCTCTTTCGCGAAGCTACGGTCCCCTTCTATTTCATTATCCACCCACACGGGGGCCCTGAGGCAACCTAGTGTAAACGAGAGAAGATGAGTATATTCCTTCTCTATCAATGATTCGATGAAGGACTCTCTGGTCCCATTCAACAGTCGAGAGGAGCGCCTGCTGTTTTCTCAGTTTACAAGGGGTACGAACCTCACTGCGGCTTTTGTGAAGCCGAAAGGCGCTCGTAGGACAGACATACGATGAGGAGTGACCTTAAGTGATAAATGCGTACCGTGCTGGCGAATGTGGTAGTCCATGGATGCAACGACACACATGTATTGCAATTTAGATCGAGATTATTTCATTTACATAAGTACCAAGTCCTGTAGAGACTGCTGCAGTCAGTGATTACCACAAGACCGTAATACTTGCCCACAAGAAAGGAGAATCCCGAATTGTGTCTTGCTCCCTCCCAGCACCTTGCCAGGATAAGAAACCCTCGTCCACATGTCATTTCATGCCCAAATCAAGCCCCCTCCCAGAACGTGGACGTGAATATAGCAACTCTCAGCGGTATGACCTCGCATTGAGAGGAAGACCCTGTATAAAGTCAGTCCGGTTCACAGACAACGAGCCGCCGTAAACAACTTACATTGGATGGAACGACAGGTTAGTCCCGCGGCACAGCTTCTACAGCCATTTGGAGCAGGGTTCCAGAGACCGCAAGAGCCACCTTCGCCAAGTGGGCAGGATGCTGCCGCCGTGTGGCAGGTGGTGTTGCTGTTACGGTAACGGTCCGTGTGCTCGTGCTTGTGCTCTTGGAAGTTGTGGGCTGAGAGTGGGCACCAACGTTAGTTTCGATCCTGCGATCAAGAAATAGTATGACTGCAAGATACTCACAGGCTTCCCTCACGCAGTCACGGTGACTATTGAGGTTGAGGTCGTCAGAGGGGTCACTAAGGACTGTCAGCGACGAAGATCAAGAATGATGGCTGTAGGATCCCGGAAACATACCAGTCACAGTCACGATAGTGATAGTATCTAGAAATTCGTCAGAAAAGAGCTGCCTTGCTTGGGGCTTAGTACCTACTGGTGACAGTGACAACCACTTGCTGAAACAAGCAATCTCCATGTTAGCACCCTGACAAACTCCCTAGTGATCTAAAACGACGAACGCTAGATACGAAGCCGAAAAACGCAAGAACTGAAGCAGCCACAAGACTAGAGAACTGCATAACGATTTCGACTCTTGAAAAGCTTGGTATGTAAGGAGACTTGAGATTCCGAGGTTTCAAGCGAAGTCTTAAGAACACGACATCAAAAGTCCTGGGTCGAACGTCTCGACATATAGCACCAAACTAGAAACATCTGATCTTCAATCCTCCCGGTGCCATCCGCCGACAAGCAATCACCGATACTGCCTATTGCAGGCAGTATCCAGTTTTGTTTCTTCCAATTAACATCCAATCAAATTCTGATATAGTTGTCGGGCCCTACGAGCGGGAAGCTGGCTAAACAAACAAAACACGGCCCGTATACTCAAATACATCCCTGCTCGCTTCAGAAAGAGCGGTTACACATGGAGATCATATATAAAATGCAATCAACTTTCCAAGGGTGAATTCTGGATCTGTCACTTGAATGCTTATTGCATACCCGGCATATATTGGAATATGGTAATGTAGGGTATCTTGTGTAACTACTAAGCTGCCATGGACGATAGGGACGAGAAGTCTATCCGGTCCTCTGTAGAATCGATGTTCAATACATAATGTTATATATTAACGTTCAGCAAATGCAAAAGTCCTGGAGGTCCAATTATAGCGTGCAAATGCTGATAAAGCCCTCTCGTCGACCATTGGAAGCCTTTTGGGGGAGCGACCGGAGCTTCAGCTGCCGTTGGGGAAGTCAAGAGTCAGATATATGATCACAAACTAGTTGACGGTAATGCTTTTACTGCATGAAGTTAAAGTGTTGGTGGTTTCGAGTACGCTATCTTGTATCTTGCCTGGCAAATACTGTACTTGTTTAGGAGTCAAAAGCTGATATTCGGGAGCTATGAACTCGGGTGTGATTCTTATATCAAAGTGAGGTCCCTCGATTCTAGTTGCTCCCGTCACTTTGATGGCCTCTGGGCATGTTCTCAAATACTATTGGACAGCCGTATCAAGACCCAATGAAACCAGGTCCCCTAGACCTCCGAATTCGCTCAAAAATAGAGTCTGTTAGCAATCGTCTACTACCTACAGGAAAGGGGTTGCTGGATCCGATCATGGCGTAGGATCAGTCAAGGAGGGGTACATCACTAGAATCATACGAGAATCAAAAAGAGGAAGAATCTAGAGAAGAGATACCGTTAATTGATATATGCAGACATAAGCGCAAGTTTTGTACAAAGAAGCGGGACATCGTATGAGAGATTTCAATACCTCTGTGGATATCAAATCTTCCGCTGTATTGATGTCAAGGTTCTTGAACTCTCACGCTCGAAGTGGTGATCGAAGGCGATCTTGCATCACGTGTTTGGTCCATATTGGGACGACCTAGCTTGTGCCTCTCTCGCACGGCCGACCTCTGACTCGGTAGCCTTGAAGTTTATATCTTTCGAGCAATATCCTCGAATTGGAAACTCAATATGCAAAGGTACCGTGGGAATTGCCCGGTCCCACCGGCTTTAGCAAACAGTTAGATACGATTCCGTCAGCGGTTGTAGTGGTTCAGCTATCGGACAGCCATGAATCAGTCACCAGCCACATCGAGTATCTAGTCCTAATGTCTTATCGCAATGAGCCACGTTCATTCGGGCTGAACTCGGATGCAGATAAATGAGCCGAAAATGACTTCGGGCCAGATGGGGAGGCCTTGTTGATGATCACAAACGATGCCTCAATCCTTGAACGGTGAAAGTAACGGTCACTAGTGCAGCCTGACGTATGCCACAGTGTCAATGGCGTTGCGCCATAAAATCAATAGAGTTTGTTGGCTTGTTGATTATTTGAAGGCTCGCATCTTTGGCATTCATTAGTCTCAGGGGAACCGCGAGCCGGTCCCAGACACTAGCCGACTTTGAGCTGCAGTCCCCTCGACCCCGCGGCAAGCAGCCTGGTTCCTGCACTAGCTGAAAAGTAAATAGAAGCCGTCTGCTTGGGTCACATCGAATTGGGATGTGCTCGGATCCCCCTGTTCCGAATTGGGAAATAGAGCTGTTATCTTCGAGTCCGAGCGCATGCTTTTCCCCAAAACTCTCGAGCTCGACAGGCCCCATCGACAGGACGAGGCAGAAATAAAGTTCAGCTATATGACGGGTTCTCCCCCCATTGATAGTTGTTTTGTTGGTTTTCCCAAAGGCAACCCAGCTTTCCCGGGTTGTCCTGGCTATTGCTTAGTGGAGATTCATATTTCTTTTTGAAAATGGCTTGGCTGCCAGTGATGTCAGGAAATGATAGACATAAGGTGGCGCGAGCAGCGCGAGAGCCCATGAATAAGTCCCGTAATTATCAGAGACTGGCCCTGAGGAGGTCCCATTTATATGCACAACATGATCGAGTAGATCATTCCTGTATCATAAAGTTAACTCCCGATCATTCTACATGACAATTTTTGGTATCTTACTTTTGATGTCTGTTTCCCCCACGACCTGAGTCTACCTTCAACCTCCTTCTAGACCTCAATGCGTTCCGTTCGAGGCCTTCTAAAGCGTAAGAAGAGCTCTCAAAAGATGAACGAAGAATCATCGAACGCGAGAAGCGCCGCGTCGACGTCTTCCAGAGACTTAGGTTCAGCGGAACGAGTTTTCCCCATTCGTAACTTGAGGAGCAATGTAGATCTATACCACCAGGCCTCTGCCGACTCGAACAGTATCAGAGAAGGTGTGGTCGCAACTGTATGTTTCAACCCTGGTATAGCTTTTAGAAAGAAGAACATCAGCTCACACACAGATAGGCGCAACCGAGACCTGAATCCTATAGAACAGAACACTATCGTATAGCTCCATCGGTCGCAAGTGACGGTTCCAGGACTCCGAGACAATCAAGTAGTGGGGGTTCCATATCTGGCGCAGGATCACCACGAATATCAGCAAGGTCGCAATTTGTTTCGTCGAAGTCAGGGCCTCCCAGCGTACTGCAGAGCATTGATCCAGATATGGAGCAGTACAGAAACATACCTGGGTACCGCCGGTGTGAAGATGAGGTATGCTATCCAACTCTTCCATATATGTATCCAGATTCAAGATGCTAATTCTGGATCTGCCAGCCAATCCACACACCGGGCGCCATTCAGAGTTTCGGCGCAGTCATCGGACTGAAATACAACGATCTCGGTGATCTTCAAGTTCGAATCGCAAGTGAAAACAGTCGTAAGATCTTAGGATGTGGTCCTGAACAACTGTTTGCCCTCACATCGTTCCTCGATGTCCTCAAAGACGAGATCCGCGACGAAATGGTCGCTCGTGTGAACCACACTCTACATGCCGGCGCTAAAGCACAAGAGGAGACCCGTTTGGATGTCTTCAAGATAATTCTCACCTTCCCATATGAACCTGAGATTCGGCTCTGGTGCGCGATCCATTTGGCACCGAAACCAGAAGGTCTCATCATCTGCGAGTTCGAGGAATATCTAGATGCATTCTTTCTGAAAGATATCCGAGCTACCAAGATGCTTCCAGAAACTCCGATCAGTTCTATGGAAGTCACGCCTGAAGAGTTGAAGAAGAGTACAACTTCGAAAAGTCAACCTTTACCGGTAATTGAAGTGGCGCGGCAGAGGAAAAATAAGGAGTTTTCTTCTTTGGATTTGTTCAATGCACTGGCTCAGGCCCAAAAACAGATCACGAATTGCTCTACTGTGCATGAACTCCAAGAGGTTGTCGTGGGACTTGTCGCCGAGTTGACGGGGTTTCACCGAGTCATGTTCTACAGATTTGACTCACAGAAGAATGGTCGTATAGATGCCGAATTGCTAAATCCAAAAGCTAGTACTGATGTTTGGCTCGGTATGTTTTCAATAATTCAGATTGGTTGAGTATGCGTCAATATTGACTTGTTTCTAGGTTTGAACTACCCCGCTTCTGATATTCCAAAACAGGCTCGAAATTTGTAGGTGTCATTCGTGGACCCAACCCGTCCCTTCAATTCCGTCTGCAATCAGCATGCACTCTATTTACTCTTGATGATTTTGAGCAAATGCGCTGACTCCCCGACCATCAGGTATATCATCAATCGTATTCGTCTCCTGGTTGATCGTGAAGCAGAGACCTCAAGACTTGTTAGTCCCCTTCTATTCAGTCAGCATTTCTCAAGCTAATCATCAGCAGGTTTGCCGGGAGGCATCGGATTCAGAGAGTCCCCTCGACCTGACTCATGCTTATTTAAGAGCCATGTCTCCAGTTCACAACAAATACTTGGCAAATATGGGTGTTCGATCAACGATGTCCGTTTCGATTGTCATTAACAACGACCTCTGGGGCCTGATCGCTTGCCACGGATATGGTGACATTGGGATCAGAGTCTCGCTTCCAATCCGCGAGCTTTGCCGGAGTATCGTGAGCAAAATAGCACCCTTCCTGATCTCTGCATTTTCTGACAACCATGATAGGGCGAATGTGCTGCATCTAGAATCCAACAAATCCTCATGCAACAGCGAATTGACGCACGTCGAGCGCCTACTGCTAGTCCATCTTCCCAACACAACGCAAGTTTCATCGCCGCCTCCTCCAGCGATCTCCTCAAACTCGTCGAAGCAGACTTTGCACTCCTCAGTATCGACGATGATGCCCGTGCTATTGGTCGCCTGGATCCGTATCCCGAAGCAATTGCCATCACTTCGTATTTGCAGACGTGCAAGTTCACCGAGATCAAGTCTAGTGATAATATCAATCGCGACTTTCCGCTAATATCTCAAAGACATGAAATTAAGACCATAGCAGGTCTGCTGCTAATTCCGTTGAATTTTGGCGGTGGAAACGATTTCTTGGTATTTTTCAGGAAGGGCCAGATGAAGCAGGTTAAGTGGGCAGGGTAAGTCGTTTGTTTACTTACTCGTCGCAAAACGTGCAGTTACGTGCTTTCCTATCCCCTGCGAGGCTACCCGAAGCTTGTAGCATAAATGGTCACTGCTAAAATTTGAGATTACAGAAATCCACATGCGAAGAAGTACCAGGCAGGAAGCGAGTATCTCGAACCGAGGGCTAGTTTTGCACGATGGGTGGAGACCATCAGTGGAACGAGTCAAGAGTGGACTGATGACCAGCGTATGTTCGGCTTCCGTCCCACAGATTAATCACAACTCATAAATGTGTAGTTGACACCGCATCCGTTCTGGGCTTGCTGTATGGCCGTTTCATTGAAGTATGGCGACAGAAGGGGTCTGTAAAGCAAAGCAGCCAATTGACACAGATCCGAGCATCCTCGCGCGAATGTAAGAATCGATCACAAACTTTCGGGAATATATCTGACATACGTGCAGTACGAACGCCGCTCAATGCAATCGTCAATTATCTGGAGATGGCGCTGGAAAATCAAGTTGACGACAAGACCAGGCATATCCTCGATCGAGCACAAGATGCTTCCACATCTCTGGGATATGTTATGGATGATCTGCTAAAGTTGACGAAATTGGAAGATAGCCCTACTCAAGGGTCTGATGAGACCTTCAATTTAAACTTGACAGGTACGGCCACTAATTGGCGTTGGTGAATTCGATGTATGCTAACACTACTCAGTCGCACGAGCAATGAAAGGACTTCAGAAAGACGCTTCCCGCAAAGGTCTGGAGCTAAGCGTTGCAGTCAATGAGCAACTTCCCGCCATGGTCAAAGGAGATCCCGATCGGCTGAAAGATGCACTTCTTCACTTGACCAGCTACGCCTTCAAACAGTCTAGTCACGTCAACGTGGAAGTTGATCTAATCCAAACCAAGAAGAATGTCTCCACGATAGGCTTCACGATCCAAGATAATGGCCCTGGAAAATCTGAGGCAGAGCTTGATGTAAGCCTCTCTCCCATCTAAGCGACGAGGAACCACAACTAAGATCTATGCAGGACACCTTCCAAGAGTTTGAAGCTGCTCAAGATGATGACGACTGGCTCTTCGCCACGAAAGAAAGTAATGCACCTCCTATGACAGCAGAAGGTCGATCTACCAGAGCAGACCTTGCACTCATCGCGCGCTATCTCCGAGATACCAGCGGGCAGATCCGCCTGCATAGCGAACCCGGCAAGGGGACGATCTTTACCGTCGAGATCCCATTCGAGCAAGTCCAAACTAACGACTCGTCGCGCTCTCGAAAATTGCGGAATTTGTTCTCACCAAGTCTGTCAAACAACAGAGGTTTAAGCCCACCGAGTCCACCGCCAAGTATGAAGACACCCAAGCCAAACGGTTCTTCGAGCGATAAGGGGAAGACGACTTTGGGCGCGAATGGGAACGGCGTCTCCAATGGTAACAGCCATGAGAACAGACTCGGCTCTCCAACGGCCTCGCAATTCCCTCTCCCTCCCCGCGTGAGCAGCGCGCAGCATGTCGAGACACTCGCACCTCAAAATGGGGGACCGCCACAGAACAATAACCGCTCCTCGGCTCTGTACATTGATAATGATCCTGAGTTCTTGACTTCAGGATTGCGATTGAATATCCTTGTTGCGGAGGATAATCTTGTGAGTCAGAAGATGCTGGAGAAGAGGATTGGGATGAGGGGTCATGAGGTTGTTGTTACGGGCGATGGGCAGCAGTGCCATGATCGATTTGCGGCGAGTGGGGGTAAGGTGGATGTTATTATTATGGATCTGAAGGTTTGTCAGTCTTCGAATCCGAGGGAAATGACGCTGACCGATCATAGATGCCAACCGTCGATGGCACCCTCGCTACCCGTATGATCCGTTTCCATGAGAAGGAATCCAGTTTCCGCAATCAGCAAGCCAACGGTCGCGAGGTGCAAACACTCAGACAGCGCGTCCCAGTGCTTGCTATGTCCACTGCTCTGGTTGAAGAGAACAGATTCGAGTATATTCAGAATGGGTAAGTGTCGCCGGAGGAACGTCCATTACTTATTGTTCCTCGACTGACGCTCATAGTTTCGATGGATGGATTATGAAGCCAATCGATTTCCAGCGTCTGGATCTCATTCTTCAGGGTGTCAAGAATCCTGAGCTGAAGCGCGACTCGCTGTATGTCCCTGGCCAGTGGGAGAAAGGAGGGTGGTTCTTCCCTTGATCGCTCGATTCTCCGCCGACGTGTATATGGGGTGGATGAGCCACGAATGAGACTGCGCTTGAATGAAGCGATGGATCTTTGTGATGTACGACGCACGACTTGGTACATATCTCCTGTTGAGCACATACTTCGCTGTATGATATCTTGTATGTATTTTTATGATGTGTTTATAGTAGGTCTTGGTGAGGAAGGAGGACTTTGTTGGGTACGACAGCACATACTTCTCTTTGGAACTCATATTCAGCCATCCTAGTTTCCTGTCATTACATAATCTATTCATTTTGTATATCAAGTGACCCTCTCCATGGCGGTGATCTGCTCTTGTGTAGGTCTTATTTGCAAAACGGGAGTGTTAGTAGCAGTGCTGGATTCGTGTATCGATAACCAGAGGTACAGGCTCCCGAGACTGCTGATCGCCATCTCTAGTCGAAGAATGATATGGTGATGTCTGGCTGCTGGATTCTGACCTGCGAGCAATATTTATCTGGCATTTTCAAGGTTGAAAGATGCAGTCCCTGCAAGCGGGGTAATTGTGCTTCGAAAGGTGTCGGGAGAGCGCATATAATGAACACAAGTATCAATGAGAGCAACACTGTAAAGTCTTCAAATCAGACGTTTCCCACGTCTCGGAAGTATCGTTAGATCTTGGTTTGTATCTGTGTACGGCAAATGAGAGCAGTTGGACGAGAAGAAGCCAGTGGTGGGAGCGTACCGAAGGAAAAGGAGATCTTGTGAATAACAAGAGGAAAGACATTGTACGTAGGAGAATACAAGAAGATTTTGACGGAGTAAAAAAGAAGTAGCGAGGCATAAAACACGGGCTCATACGTTCTCTGCTCGTGTCCCGAATTCAACTTTCCCCTCCAAAGTTACGTGTAAGAACATCCATTAAATATCTGGTCCAGGTCAATGGTATAAGCGCGCCATTCAGGGCTCAAAGGTTCTTGAATTGCAGCTTCTGTTGCTGCGGAGTTTGCTGGCCTCGAGCATTTGATGGCAGCTTTCAATAACAATACCTCGCTAAGTTGGGAATACGTTGAGGCTCAGACCGACCTAAGCATATCTTCGCAAACAGACTCGAATTCGGTCTCTCAGCGAAGTACACCCCTCTTATTATGGAGAGCTCATCTCGGCGCCGAAAGCTGATGCTTGAAGAGGATCACCTGATATCCGGTTGCCAAGCCGAATCTCGTTTCAAAGAAGATTCGACCTTTTAACTTTATCTCCACCTCTCATCAACATCCAACAAACCATATCCAGCCACCTTCCCAACTTCGACCTGCCCGTTGCCCAAAGCATCAAGATCCGTTCAGATAAGGCGAAATAAAGGATGCCGCTCCGCCGAGGTTCCCAAGACATCGCCCAGCGCCCAAAGATGTACCGGCAGCAGGCGTCGAGATCCACGAATCGGGAGAATTACCCCACACTTAGCACGTTTTTACCCACCAGGATCAGCTTGCCCTGCATCCGACGCCAGATTGCTGTATCCAGTATATTGACTTCTCGTTTCAAGGGCTCAATATCAGATGGCAGTGTCATTGGTGGACCAGCAAGTAGAGTTCCATTGCTGAAAAGCGTTCCTCATCTCGTGATGGGTGAGCTCGGGATAAGAACAGGCGACGTCCCTCCGAGACTATATTCCCACCTGCAAGAAAGTCTCATTAATTCAGCCTTCTTAAGAGCCGGTCTTTACTTCCAGAGATTGTTTATCTCGTTCCTTTCGCTACTTACTTCTCTTGTCTTTACTCCAGTTGCTGAAGTTTGACTTTTATTGAGAATTTGAAATTCGTTGCTTTCATCCATATACCCATCGTACTGTACACAGCTCCCAAAATGAAGGCATTCTACATCACTTTCCCAGCTCTTCTGGCTGCTCTCGCTTCGGCTGCTCCAGCTGAGGAGATTGAGAAGCGAGCCACTCCAACAATTTACTTGGCGGGCGACTCAACAATGGCAGTGGGAGGAGGCGGTTCCGGAACAAATGGTAAGAAACTTCTTTTTTTCGGCGTCCAAACAAAAGACAATTTAACATTTAGCCAGGCTGGGGTGTCTATTTCCCATTCTCTGTCAAGAACGCCAACATCGTCAATGCCGCCATCGGTGGCCGCTCCGCACGCTCCTACACCGACGAAGGTCGCTTCACAGCACTTGTCAACAAAGTCGTCGCCGGCGACTACGTGATCATCGAGTTCGGACACAACGACGGCGGTTCTCTCTCCACAACCGACAACGGGCGAACCGCCTGCTTCGGCTCCGGCACCGAGACATGCACCACTCCCGCTGGCGTCGTCGTCCAGACCTACGTTACGTATCTCACCAATGCGGCCAAGAGCCTCATCGCCAAGGGCGCAAAAGTCATCATCTCCTCGCCGACACCGAATAACATCTGCGAGGGCACGACGTGCACATACACACCTCCGCGTTTCACGGCGTATGGACAGCAGGTTGTGAAGAATGCAGGAAGCAGTGCAAGCTTCATTGATCACGGACAGTACCTCGCCAATGAGTATATCCGTCTAGGAAAGGCGAAGGTCGATACTTTTTACCCGGTTGATCACACACATACGAGCCCTGCTGGTGCCAATGTTGTTGCGCAGACTTTTGTCAAGGCTGTGCTCTGTGGGAATGGTGTTTTGGCTCCGTATATCAAGAACAGCACTGCCAGTGTTGCTGGTAACTGTGCTTAGGCGGAGTTGAATGTTGGAGCTGGGTGGTAATTGGGGAGGATGTGGAGAAGTTGATTCGTTCGATTGTATATATTCGATTGTACAGAGTGTACATACAAACAACACATATTTTTTGATCACCGATAGACAGCGCAATGTCTTCATTACTCTGCACTCCTGCTGCCGAAGCATGAACAAGCCGTTTGTCTGTTATCATTTTATCATTAATCTCCACCCTCAATTCGGGAAGTTCGGAAACTTTATTCCAGTTACATAGCACAGAAAATTACCTAAATCAACAGGCACGATAGGCCACTTCACAATGTCGCTTTGGGGGTGATGTTACTTTTGAAAACATCAGAAACATTAATAAACTCAGGCCGTCTAAGTGAAGATAAGGGTCCGGTCAAGTTCTCTTAATCCACGCATTCCGTCCCACGTGCACAGCTCCCCTTCTCGGTCCATTCCGCTAGCCCTCATACACAACCCCTGAAACCATCCCACCCCAACCCGTTCAGCGCACGACTCACACGCCCAGGCTTCTCCACGTGCCTGAATACCCCGCCATGACTCGCTACAGCCCCTGAATACTAGCGAGTTCAGCGGGGTCCAAACAGCATCTCGGCCGCTGCCAGAATGATGTTCTTTAACTGCATGTAGAGTAGCTGTTACTAAGTCTTGAGCTTGATATGAGAGTTTCCAGTACCAGGGACCGGGAAGGGAAGGGCTTAAAGATCTGGCGCACCTATTATGATGCGATATTGGCGCGGATGGGCGAGATGGCTTGATTGAGGATAGGCTGCTGCGGGTCGTGATGGGCTGTGGGATTTATGGTTTGCTGCGAGATATTTGGTAGGAATTTCTTGGACTTGGAACTTCTTCGGCTTCTACCTGACTCTCGTCTGCATGTGTTGATCTACAGACTGTATCGAGATGTCTCAACGTGAGGCGACTCTCGAGGACTTCTTTAGGACTCGGACGCCGCCTAGTCGGGGGGTGGAGATCATCAAGTTCTGGGAGGCGTTATTTGGTCTGCTTGATGAGCTCAAGGGATTCCATCCCCGAGGAGAGTATGTTTCACCGTTTCCTTGATGACAAAACTTCACCTTCAGCGCTGATATCAACAGCATTTATGCGAATGTTTCGCCTGAGAGTATTCTGGTTGTGAAGGAGGGCACCGATGGCCAGTTGGCCTGTCGATTCAATTTTATGGATTCAAATGCCGATCAGTCGACCTTGGTCACCTCGACGAACTGTGAAAAGTATTCCGATTATTGTAAGCACAGCTTAACAATTCACGTCACTTGAATTAATGTTTACTTCGAAGATGCTCCGGAAATCTACAGCTCAGTCATCCAGACCGAGATTTCGCAAGATTTACCACTCAGAACCACATCATCAGCTGATATCTGGTCCCTGGGCTGTGTATACAGCGAAGCCGCCATCTGGATCGCTGACGGATACACGGGACTTGAAGAGTACCGATTACAACGTCAATTGGAAGCAAATTCTGCTTTCCCCCTTTCAAAAGCCCAGAACATATTTCCATTCCATGATGGGACGGAAGTCCTTCGATGCGTTCTTGATGCACATACAGATATCGAAGACCGTCTTCGTCGATCAGACAGTATCACCAAGAATGTGCTCGATATGATGGTCCAGGAGATGCTTTGGGAAGAGAGACCAGGTGCCAAGGCCTTACTGAGGAAGGCAGATATTGTGTTGATGAAAGCAAGACAGAAGTCTGGCGTGAGACCCAATAATGCAAGTGAAATGGTCAGGTCAGGTAGTAGGCACAGGAGGGAGTATCCTCCGCCACAGTTGCCGTCTCCCACTCAACCATTGCCACCTCTTCCGGACCGTGCTGCATCAATTCTCAACCTTGCGTCCGAGAGAAGCATATCAGGTGAAGCTGCGCGCGGAAAGCCTCATAATCGAGTCTTCGACCGGCAGCTTCGAGCACACGCCACTGCAGACAAGCCTGCTAGGCCCATGGCCACCAGCCGACCAGATTCACAGCAAGATATCAACAATACCGGACAACTTCCAAGAGCAGATAAACAAGCGGCCATTGAGATCGGAAGTTGGAAGTTACCCTCCGATGCTGCTTCAACACGGCCACTCGTGCTATCCCAGAAAACGCACCCAAATGCAGGCATTCCTCACAGGCCGACACCAAATCAGGGACGTCCTCGCGCTTTACGAATGGAAGCGTCGCGTGAGTTCATGCCCAGAATGTTGAAGCCACAAGAGCCAAAGCCCAGCCGAGACCAACATACCAGACCTATCACTCCGTCCATTACCAAGGAAGCAATTCCACAAACTCAGACACTTAACCAAACTATATCTACTCCACAGTCGCGCGTTGCACGAACATCTCACGTACCAGAGCACATCGTACCTTCAAGAGCAGAAAGCTTCTCGAGCAGTCACAAATCCAGCATCTATTCCCAACTCACCCACTCACCCTCTGGCCAAGACGACAGTTTTCTAGAAGCTCTCTCTTACGTACCAACAGCAGACGAGATATCACAGGAGACCAAGCCCAGCAAGAGAGGAATAGGATTCTCGCTCTTCCCTACGCGATCAAGACATGAAAGTTCTGCGCCTCGGAGACGCATCCACGATTTCTCGGTACCACAATCGCCATCTTTGTCATCGGGAGCAGTGACCCAGAACCTTGAGTACATATCCCTTAACACATGTCTAGAGTGGAAGAAAGCGAATAAGAAAGTAAAGAAACACGCCAATGTACCGCCTTTGTTGAGCGTGGAGCTCATGGAAGAGCTCAGTGGGAGAGATCATGTGAGTTTCGGCGCTGAGAGAGGGCCGTGAGTGGAGAACGAATTGGTTTTCTAACTTGTTGCAGGCATTCATAGTTGATGATTCTGCCTCCATGGCACCAGTATGGGCTGATGTCCAACGAGTCTTCGAAGCGCTTTCATATACCGTGAAAGGTATGTCACCGGAAGGGACAGAGCTTTTCTTCACTATCTCTTGTGAGTGCTCACACCAACTTCCGCCTGTTCTATCTTCGCTGCATTGGATGCCCAAGAATCTTAAATGCTCAAATGCAATTGTCGTGCAGAAAAACTGATAGAAAGCAGATGATACCTATCAACGCAAAGACACTTCCGAACTCTGCACGCACCTCTCCGCCCACTCATTAAAAGGCCAAACCAACATTCTCTACCGACTAAACCTCCAACTGCAAGCCTACCGCCTGAAACTCCTCCGGGCAAAGACACCACCAAAGACCAAGTCCAAGAAGCCTCCAGCGGTACCATTCGTCCCCGCAAAAGTCCGCCCACTCAGCATATACATTCTCACAAACGGGGAATGGAGCGGCGACGGCGATAGAGGAGTAGAAGAAGTCCAAGATGCCATGCGAACGATGAGCGAGTTCTTGAAGAGCGAGGAATTGGATGCCGGGAGTGTGAGCGTGCAGTTTGTGAGTTTTGGGGGGAGTGCGGGGGCGATGAGGAGGTTGGGTGGGTTGGGGAGGGAGACTGCTGGGAATGGAGGGTTAGCTGTTGATTGTGAGAGGTGGACTGGGAATGTGGTGAGGATGTTGAGGGGGGCGATGGAAGGTGGTAGAGGTGTGGGGGAGATTAATGAGCTGGCTTGACATCAAGTGCTTGAGGGGAGACTTGCATGATTCTCTGAGCACATGAAATCGAAAACCTAGTAAGTATATTTCTAGCCATCATCTATCATGTATAACAGCATCTAATCTTCTAACTCATCTACCCAGAGCAAAAACTTCGCTGTCTATGAGTTCTCACGTGATAGGCCGAGAGGTCGTTGAGGTCAGGTCCCACAATGATCTCCCCAGAGAGGACTCACGCAACAGTCTTCTTCATGAAGACCGCATCCAGCGGCCAGATCTTCCCGTTAACCTCCTGCTGGATATGACCATCCACAAACTTCCAAGGCTTGTACCCTCTCCTCTCATACCAATCCTGATTAGAGAACTTCACCACAGTCAGTCATTGACCTCATCACTATCTCCCACCCACCCCTCCTCACCTACAACATGCAACGAAAGATTCTCGGAAAAATAACCAAAGAAAATCCAACATACCGAAGGTTCCTCAAACCCCATATCCCTCCACATCTCCTTCCTATCAAGACTACTATTCGCCAACGTATCCAAACTCAACACCCTCGCATTCAACGGCTCATTGACAGCTTCACTCTCCACTCTATCCATCGCCGCACTTCCCAATCCCCCGCTCTGGATAGCGCGGGAGATGTAGAAGGTCGTGATGCAGTACATGCCTTTTGAGGCGTCGGCTTGATCGGGGTTGGGGCTTTCGGAGTCGAGTGAGATGTGCCCGATGGGTACGAAGGGGTGGTTGGATGGCTGGCGAGGTTTGGCGCCGAGGGTGAGGGCGGTGTCGTGGATGGGGGTGGCCTCGAGGGGATATTTGGTGAGGTGTTGGGAGAGTTTTGTGGAAGCTGAGGGGTCGTCTTTTGAAAGCACCTGAAATCTTGTCAGTATTCCTTCTTCGCATCGTTACCTTATTGATTGAAAGCGCTACATGACGGTACATGCATCCCGAACGAGAGATTCAAGATGTTGAAGTTGATTCAATCCAGTCAAGTTACCTCTTCCTCGGAGGAGATCTAGACTACAGCAGGATCCCATCTCCTATCAGAGACAAGTGGAAAGCCCCCACATTCTGAGCTTCGCTTTCGCTGAATGAACAAGACTGCAGTGTGGATACACTTCCTCATCACCGAATCTCACGCTCACGTAAGAGCATTTTGAAATCCACATTTCCTTTCCCAATCAAGGCAGAACCCGGGATATGAGAAAGATTGAGAAGCCTAACTCACCACCCATTGAATAGCCATCTTTCCCTCCCTCTGCAAACCCCTCCATTTCTCAACATAATCCGACTTCCATCCACAAGCTATTCGCTGCTGGAACATGCGCTCGACATGTTCTGGAGAATCCGGATCCCAAGCGATGAGATCTACGGTTACTTTTGGCCGTGATTGAAATTTCAGCGGCGCGGTTGCTGCGGGTGCTGATTCATCGGTTGTTGACGACGGCATCTTGAAAAACTTGCGTTATGTGATAAAAGAGATAGAGACTGTTGAAAATGGGAACAGGAGCTGTATATATTGAAAGAAACGATAGACGAGATAATTGAGAGCTGGAAGACGGCTTTCTATCTTCAGATGCTGCAGGTACGGATTGATATGAGTCGAGCGGATAGCGACGTGCGGTGTAGCGAATCGTGACGGAGTGGCGGTACGGCTTACTCAGCTGTACGGATGTAAGATTTAGTGCGACAAGGGCGCCCTTCGAAGGCGCGACCATGCGAAGGAGATGACATCCGACAACTGTTCCCGACCACCAACGAAGAACGAGGAGGACAAGTTTATTCTCGAGGCTTCGATAGCCCTTGACGATCGCTTAAGGCGAATAAGCGAAGTACAATGGACACAGTCATGTTTTATTCGTTCGCTTCTCCCAGTGCTGCAGCTATCTGCAGCCTCGATCACAAAGACTTCAACGTCACATCTCGGGTAGCCTTGACATCGTTGAGAAAGAAACGCAATCTAATCTGATACCACCTCTTGGAAAGGCCCTAGTACGTGCAAGAGGACCCCCTCCGACCGAATTCTGTTCACGGGCTTCGGCAACTCAAATGTTCAGCCTCATCGACTTGCGCCATCCAATTCGTGACACCATCTATCCAGCCTCATCAACCCTAGATTTCGAAACGGAGCAACATGGAGAAAGAATCGATATATCAACCTCTAAAGCTGGAGAGATTCGATTGATGGTCCTGCTTCCCGGAATAGGTCAAGACCGCATCAACACTAGGCTGGTGAGCACCAAGCTTCAAAGAGAGGGGATGCCAGTGGCAGCAGCCTATGAGGCATTATCCTATCAATGGGGGCCACCTTTACCTGCGAACATGATCACCGTCGATGGCTCTATCGTCTTAATCCGGCATAATTTGTATCTGGCTCTCATCGCATTGAGAGACAGGCAGTTCCCTTGATGTCTTTGGGTTGACGCACTGTGTATCAATTAACAGGATGATACAGAGAGGGGTAGTCAAGTCTCGATCATGAGCAAGATCTTCGGTCAGGCTGTGAAAGTTCTGGTTTGGCTTGGAGAAGCTGCTGGCGATAGCGATATGTTATTTGAGCTCATGGCCAGAGCCGAAGGTCGACTGGATCGTCTGGATAGCTTGATTAGGGTTTGGGGCCAGGCAGGCGTAGATGTGTCGGACCTCACGACAGCCAAGATTCAATCAGCATTCCTAGCTATCGAGCGTCGTACTTACTGAACAAGACTTTGGATCATTCAGGAAATCCTGTCGGTCAATTCGATCGACCTGCTTTATGGCTTCAAGAAACTTCCTTGGACATTATTCTTTTCTGGCATTGAAGCCATCGGGAACATCAAGACTTCGTCGGATGTGGACTGCTGCGCGTTGACGCCCGCATGTGCTATTGCTGCAAAACAATCGTATCACTACCAAGCCTATTCCATTGAGGATCTGATACAATTGTGCGATCGCTACAATTCGCAATATGAAGATGTTCGGGATAAAATCTATGGGCTGGTCAGCATCGTAAAAGACTTCGAGTTGACTGTCGACTACACCAAAGGCGCAGCAGAGTTATGCTTGGAGATTTTCAAATGCTTGAATCGGGGATCTATCGTCGACAACACTTTGTACTTAGGCGATCATAAACTCGAGTCCTTCTTTCGAACCTTTCAACGACTGCTGGGTTACCCTTTCTGGGACCCTGGGGCAGTATGTTTTCCTGCTTTGGACACTGGACTGCTCAACAGCTGGGAATCCAAAGAGACTTCCCCAATGTCATATGATGTGACGGGTTTTCAATATAGTACGATCTGGTCAGTGGGACCAGAGCTGCATGCCTCCGAAACAATGACCGAATCCTCAGCATTCTCGCAGCCGCCATTCCAGCCACCTTTTTGCGACTTGAAAATACAAGACTTGGTTATACAGAATCTCTCTTCGCTTACAGATTGCGAATTACACACGACTGCAGCTATCGGGGATATTTACACGAGAGTCGGGAGCACATATGAAAAGACCAATTGTACTGGCTCGGTCGAGGTTCCTAACTCGGATGGCAAAGTGAGGCCATTCTGGACGTCGAATAACTGCCATGCATGGGATAGCATCAAGCGAGATTCAGGTATCCGACTTGGTGTGCTACGTCGATGGCATTGAGGAGTTGTTTATTCTTCGTGTTGAATCGAAAAGTAGATATGTCTTGATTGGGCGAGCATTTGTTTTCTTCCACCATCGGATTGATCAGAACCATATTCGGAGTTGGAATGGGAGGGCGAAGTGAGTAGATACCTCCCATTGTCGTACATACAGCGCTGACCACGACAAGCTCTTTCAAGAACAAGTTCGAGATGAAATTCGACTTGAAAACGCTATTCTTACTGAAAAGATGACGTTGTTCTCGCACTGCTTTCACTTCACTCCGTGCCTCGTCTTCCCGATTCAACATTCGACGAACCCAAGACAGCTGCCAATAGTTCTTGTCCACCGAATTATGTCGCCAGTGAAGAGAAACATTCTCATTGCGCGGACCCTACTGTGTGAGTCGGCTGTGCTAGTGCACGCGTCTCGTTACCTAGGTATGGTTCTGGTCTAGAGTCATGTGACAGACGTTTTAGACCTCGGCATTTCTTGAAACGTCATAGGGGACTTTTGGCACCCCGAACTACATCACTTAGTTTTGGATGCGCTGGTAACAGCTGCTGCTGCACGATTGCTGATACTAATGCAGGTACACAACTATGTCTTTTCTGCCTAGCAGCAAGCAATTGCACGAGAAGGCAGCTCGAAGTATCAACTTGCACTATCCTCGTCCACTGGGATTTCGACCGCGTTCGCGTCACATTGTCACAGCTCTCCTCCTTCTCTGTATATATTGGTACTCCTCCTCCTCATCCAATGCCGCACCATATCGCAATACCAGAAGTCCCTACAAAATCCAAGCCACCTTTCCTATAGAATCTGCGGAGGCGCAAGCAACACGATTGCAACGGCGGGATGAAGTGAAGGACGCGTTCAGGCATGCCTGGAAAGGGTACAACCACTATGCATGGATGCACGACGAAGTAATGCCAATTTCCGGCAGACATAAGGATCCATTCGTAGGGTGGGCTGCGACATTGGTGGATTCGTTGGACAGTCTATACATAATGGGGCTGCAGGAGAAATTTGAGGAGGCGCTCGAGGCATTGGAGGAAATTGATTTCACGAAACCCAATGCCGACAAAGTCCCTGTGTTCGAAGTCACGATCCGATACTTGGGAGGATTGCTGGGCGCGTGGGATGTTAGCGAACAAAAATACCCCATACTTTTGCAAAAGGCGACTCAATTGGGAGATTTCCTCACACAAGCTTTCGAGTGGGTATTCCCCATGCGGGGAGCTTCATTTCCCCCGCATTCTTGGGTTACTATTGCAGCACTGCTATTTTCCTCTATTGATTGATATCTGCATCCTTTCACATGGAAACTGAAGCTAATGCTCGCACTTTTCTAGGACCGAGAATGGCCTCCCCGTCCCATTTTACTGGTGGAAGAACGAGACGACTGGAAAGCTACCTGGGCAGGATGGTGTTATCATAGCACAAGTTGCAAGCTTGAGTTTGGAGTTCATTCGATTGAGTCAAGCTACGGGGAATAAGACATACGCTGCGCATATTCAGACAGTCACGAATCAATTGAAGAAGACACAGAGTAGTACTGCGCTGCCTGGGATGTGGCCCATGATAGCGGATTGCTCTGGTTCAGAACTTAATTTTACGGACAAGAGATTTTCATTGGGTGTTCTTGCAGGTAAAATCATTTCCGTTCCCGTTCCAATGGATGATCATGCTGAGTGTCTGACGTAGATTCTGCTTTTGAATACCTCCCCAAAACACATCTGCTCCATTACCGAGTCTCGGATCAGTACCTGGAGATGTACCGCTCAGCCCTCGCCACATTCAACAAGAACCTCTTCTTCCGGCCATCTCTCCCCGGAAACCCAGACATTCTCATGACAGGCAATCTCGACATGTCAAAAGACTCACCCGCAATCGAAGGCCAATTCCAGCACCTCGCGTGCTTCGTTGGTGGGATGGTAGCACTCGGCTCAAGATTCACCAAGTCCGCCGAGGAGCTCGAAATAGCTGCAAAGCTCACAAATGGTTGTGTCTGGGGCTACGACAACACTCCATCTGGAATTATGCCTGATTTCTCGCACGTCTTAGTCTGCAAGGATCCCGCAATGTGCGTTTGGAGCGGCGAGGGAGATGGCTTCATAAGCGTTGACGATCCTTCATATCAGCTGCGACCTGAAGCTATTGAATCAGTATTCATCATGTACCGGCTAACAGCTGATCCCATCTGGATGGACAAGGGGTGGAAGATGTTCAAGGCGATTCAGAAACACACCAGGACGAGTATCGCGAACGCGAGGGTGTTGGATGTCATGCAAGCATGGCCGACTCTTGAAGATTCCATGGAGACTTTCTGGTTGGCGGAGACGCTGAAGTATTTCTACTTGCTCTTTAGTGAGCCGGATCTGATCAGTCTGGATGATTATGTGTTCAATACTGAGGCTCATCCATTTAGGTGGGGCTGACACGAACCCAGTCTTCGGAAATTTCATCTTTTGCATTTTTGACATCTACAATTGAGCCCCATCTTCCGTTCACCCCATCCTCCGTCTAAATTTCTAGAGGCGGATAATCTTTCTGTGTCAGACCCATCCACTTTCATTCTTCCCAATTCGGGTAACCAAGTCCAACCTATTAAACTCTCCTCGCGAAGTCTAACTAAGACAGAATCGTGTAATTGGAAGCAAGTAATCGACAATTCTTCGCCAAACTAATCGAAGGCGGCGACCTCCCATCCAGCTCATAAGAACTATAATTATACGTCGGACTCAACATCATAATCTGCCCAACCGTACTCCCATACTCTTCAGCAAGATCCTTGTACACGCCCCCTGTAAAAGTAAAGGGCTCAATATCGCAAGCGCTAGGGTAGCAAAGAGGGACTTTGACGAATTGGCCGGCGGAGAGGGTGTCGTTGGCGCCGATTGAAGGGGAGATGCTGGCGCTGAGAGAGGAGAGTGTCATGTTGAGGCGCGAGGCGATCTTCCAGAGTGTGTCGCCGTTTACGGTGTAGTAGAGGCGTGGGCCTCCCATCAAGCAGTCGTTTGGTCCTGGGGAGGAGACAAGGCACGTAGTCCAGTCGGGGGTGCAGACTTCGCCGGGGATGATGAAGGTTTGGCCGATGTTTGGTACGACGGAGACGTCAACCACTAAGTTATAATCACGTTAATTGTCTTTCTAGTTGATTGAAGAAGTGAAACGAACTCAGATTCGCGCGCCCAATGTCGCAGACGCCACGGTTGACTTCTACAGCTATGTCGTAGATCGTCTTGTTTGCGGTTCCAACGTAGTAGGTAGAGCTGGTCGTGTTGAGTAAGGAGGTGTCGCATGTGTCGTTGGTGGCTTGTGCAGATACCACAACAGTACCCACGAGGGCGAGAGCGATTGAGACCTTGCTGATCATGATTCCCGAGCGAATGGATGACACTTGCGTGTCAGGGAAAAGGCGAAGTAACAGGAAACGTGTGTGCCGGCTCAGAATGATGACCGACTGGATGGACGGCTTTAGACATATAAGGGAAACACCGTTATATACTCCACCAATTTTCAAGATGGACATGCTGGGCATCGACATTGCGATCTGCGTAGGTACGAATCTCTAGAGGACCCCAGATCGTGGCAAAGCTTGAACTGACGTCGGCAGCTGGGGTAGATCAGACTAAAGACAGCACTTTCTTTAGATTTGGCTTGAAGTCCATTCGCTGGGCTTTGTTTGCTGATCCGCGATTCGCGGCTCACTTGCCATTTCCCCGCGTTATACCTGGCAAGCGGAAGGACAGCGTCAGCGAAAAGGGACAAATTGTGGAACTACAGCGACGCGTGGCTGTGCGTATAGTCCCCACAGGTTTCGAGCCCTGCACAGCTGCCGTTCGTTCCTGTTGAAGGGATGTTGTTTTCTTCAGCCTCGCTAATATCTTGGCGTAGCTCGATGGGCTGAAGATAGATCTATCCACTGGCAGAAAAAAAGAAGTCACCATACACTGATCTATCAGAACTCGAGTACTTGCTGATAGTGCCGAATCGTTTTCAGTTCGAGGTTGGATACATGGTTTATCGTCTGCTGAATGGACGAGTCATAGAATCCAGCCTCGGACCCGAGAACAGGCCTGACAAAAACATCGGTCCCGAGACCGAAGCCGAGTATTCTCACGGCAACGTGAAAAAGTGATGTATGAAGGTAGATCAACGAACGTGAGGAACGGTCCAGATGAAGAGTAGTTCTCGGTCGTGAAACGAAACAAATAATATGTATCCCATCTCGGAGGTAATCCACACGGATGAAACAATAGGATTACGACGGTAGCTTGAGGATTTGGTGAGCACGATCGAAATGGTCGCAGACAAATTTGCCTACCTGTACACAACGTCGAGCTTTAGCATCTGAATGTTGAATCGCTTCACCAAGGCCTCTCCTGTATACAGTCTTCAGTCAGAAGCTTTCCCCCTTCATTAAGAACCCGCCTCTTCACTGCCTCCATTGCCTGCCTACCCGCTTGACTCATCATCAGGATTGACGGCGTTCGTCTGTACCAACTCTCCTTCGATAGATGGACCTGAAAATCAATTAGCAAATTATGTCGAGGTGGGTGGTCTTTGCCCAAAGATACTTGCACGTTAAATATATTTGCCGGCATGGCCGTAGGTATCTTGGAATTCCATTCAAGACTCGGTGACAGTAGAATTGACGGTAGAAAGCTGAACATTATTTGGGTATGAAGATTTGACTTGAAGAGATACAAGCGAAGTTTATTTGGTATCAGAATCTGACCAAGCGGGTTTGATTTGCTGGCTTCAGCTCTTTGGTTTCCAAGAAATCATATCCTGCCTCGAAAGAAAGCGCAGCCAGAAAGTGAAGAAATCTAGAAGGGCGACAAATTCTCATTCCGAGTCTCTCGGTACAAGCGTGGAGTCGTCCAACGCCTTTCATAATCTTTCAGCGTGGCATATGTCACGATGCGAGTTTTGTGGCTTGAGCCTGGTGCGCCGGCGGGGTTGAGACGACCCCGGAGTCCGTCTACCAAGCATGCTTCAATACGAATCATGTTTACCACCTCGTATTCGCGCTCGAATTCAGCCACAGACCGCTGAGAAAAGAAGCCACTCGACATATGTATCATGTAACTCTGCAATGCGAAACAGCTATGCAGTCACCGCTGCTGAAGCATGAATTGGAGGAAGGCTTACTCTTGATTCCCCAGATTTCGAAGTCCGACGGCGAATTGATTATTGGTCAGTTTCGCGTAGCGGGCCTTTAATCGTTGTCCGGTTTGAATGTAGGTGCGAAGATGAGTCTTCACACGTCATATGCGACATCTCGACCTGAGTCGTAGGGCTGAAGTACGGGGTGTCCCCCGCAAAATAGCATCGGCTCCCACCAACGGGACCGAAAGGTTATTTCTCCAAGGCGGTTTCGCTAACTGTTTTCGGTTCTTGCAGTTCGCATCTCACGATGCTAATTGTTTATATATTAAATCTGTGCCCCGATGGCAGAGGTGTTTGAGAATGCGCATAAGTCACAGTTACGGTACATGATTCGATTTTGATTGTTAGAGAAATGCCATCACAAACTCTTGAGGATGTTCGGTCCCAGCATCATGGACGTAAGTCTGGGTGTACTCTTCCAGGCTTCTAATTGCTAATTCAACATTCCCAGTAATTATACTTCCAAACGTTGAACTCTATGATCTACTCGCTCAGCGTTGGTCACCCAATGAAGAGGGTAAACCACAGGTGATCTTCCAGCCCGTTCGTGAGGCGGATGTTGGTCTCGCTATCTCATATGCTGTTGCCAACGACTTGGATGTGGCAGTCGCGAATGGAGGACACTCGTTCCTTGCAGCCTCCAGCACCGTTGGAGGCGTTCAGATTGACATGCGACGCATGAGAATGGCGTATGTCAACAATGAACGATTTGGTGCTGACGGCATCCTAACGATCGAAGGCGGTGCAATTGTTTCGGACGTTGCTGGAGCATGTGAGAAAAGAGGCACCTACATCACTCTACCCTCCCACAAGGAGATAGGTTACGTTGGCTTCACACTCGGAGGCGGTGGCGGTTGGGGTCTCGGGCACCAAGGACTATCGATCGATTTACTCCTCGAGGCCAGAATCGCCCTTGCGTCTGGGCAGGTGGTTACGGCCTCTGAGAACGAGAACCCTGGCCTCTTCTGGGCCGTGAAAGGCGCTGGCTACAACTTTGGCGTCGTGACTGGCATGAAGTTCAAAGTCAAAGGCCTTACGACCCGTGTTTTCTCTGGCTGTATCGTCTATCCTCAAACTTCATACGAAGATGTATTTCTGGCGATGGAGAAGTATGTGGCACAACAACAGGAAGAAGACATGGTTTCGTTCGTTCTTACACCTTTCCTTCCAGGGGTTCCGGCACCAGAGGCCCTAGTCGCAATCCCCTACTATCATGGCGATGATGAGCAGGAAGCTCGACGACGGTTCAAAGTCTTCTTCGACGTCCCCCATATCGAGGCTAAAGTCGGCTTGATGTGGTCTCATCAAACTGCCGACCTGTTCCCAGAGGCGCTCTGGCCAAGAACAAACAGGCTGTCGAATGGAACTGTTTGCACGCGCTTGAGTCCAGACATCTGGCTTCCTGTAATTGACGACCTACGTAAATGGTGGGAAGTCGATCCATCTCGTCGAGCGGGTACGCAATTCTTCTTAGGCCTCTACAATTGGCGGAAGACTTTGACAGGTGGCGAGTCTTCTTCGGCATGGCCACCAAGTCGCGATCCGCCTGACGACGCTGGAAATGTCGGTGGCTCCTGGCGTGATTTCGCTGTGTATATCGGGTAAGAATCTGCTATTTTCAACGGCATCGCTTATGTTAGGAAATATAGATACTTACAATCATTAGTTACGATGATTTGGCAGAAGCCGACGCTGCACGGGATTATGCATTGCTGGTAGTGGACAACCTCCGCACATCACACACGGAATTTGTTGGCGGTGATGTCATCAAAGATGGCGTGTATCCAAATGCTGGTGCAATGCGGCATTTCAAGGGCGACTACATCTACAAGGAGAACTATCCCCGACTGCAGGAGATCAAAGCGAAGTACGACCCCGGCAACGTTTTCAACAAAAAGCATCCAATCGAACCAAAGCAATGATGAGTGTCAGGATGTAGCTTGGACGTCGACCAATGATACAACTTGAAGTCAACGACGGCAGGACGGCGTAGCATAGGAAGGAAACATTCGCCTAAGAATGCCCTAGGATCACGTTTCGTGAACAAACAGGTTTACTTCAGAGCTTTCGTATAACTACTATACCGCGGCCCTGTTTCTTTTCAATTTATAGCCTGTATCATTGATATTCCTTTGTACCGTTCCCAGCATCAAAGCTTCCTTCGAGGCTGGTATGAGTGTTTGTCACATCATGTGATTTGAGCACGTGTACATACACATTTCAATCCTGCTCATTTTAGGGCTAGTCATCTCGCCTCATCACTCAAGCTAATGAAACGAGTTTGTATATTATATCCCTCATTTAAGAGTCATAACTTTCACATATCCAAGTAACCGACATCAGAACAAGGCGAAGTGTTTTAGGCAGACTCTGCAGCCTGGCGGGATGTTGCATCCCAAGACATTTCGTTGACATTGCTGTGCCGCAAAAATAGAATATGACTCTTCGATCTGAGGCAAGTGTACGGCACAAACGATCCGGGGAAATGTATTAATACGCCGCTCGGTGAGCTTTTTCCAGGACTTTGCAAGCTTGCAAAACTACAGGCAAGGATCTTTCTTGGCTGCCTACTCGCCGAGCCTCATATTCGTACCCACCCCAACAAAAGCAAGATGGCACCCAATGTATGTCTATAATCATCGAAAGATTTTCTATGCATTCCCCAAGTTGTTTCAATCTTTTCCGCCGCCTAACTTACACTCTCCAGAATCAAACGTCGAAGCTTCGGAAGAGGAAGTCAGACGCTGTTGAACCAGTTGCTGAAGTATCAGAATCCAGCAAGGCTCCAGCAATGAAGTGGAAACGTACACGTGGCAGCGTTGCAGCAGCAGCAAAGGAAGCCGACGAGCTTCCAACTCCTCCAGACTCAACAATGGATGGCGATACTCCCGCCCCGCCGACTATTCCCGGCAAAGATGCAGACTTCGGTACCAGCGCGAGCGTAAAGGTCTTCTATGAAGGCAAGAAGTCTCATGGAGGGCACTATGACTGGGTTGAGACTCCTCCGAAGCAACTCAATGAGAAGATTGCCAAAGCCAATAATCGAGTCGCTATCAAGGTCTTCAAAGTCAAAGATCATGAACAGCCGACCATCTCAGGCAGGACTCCCCTCAAGATATACTCCATTGAAATCCAAAGCGCTATTTTGGTCTCAGCTCTCAAGCATATCCTCAAGCCTCAAGGCATGTACCTTGAAACATCTGAGCCTGCCAAGTTCCAGGAGCCTTTCAAGCCTCTGTTCTTCACCTACGACAAGATCATCGCCTTGTACGAAGGAACCAAAGCCAAGACCAATGGTCTCCTGAAGCAGCATCTTAATCTCCTCGTTCAAGTCATGGATGAGATGTTTGGTAGCTTCATGGAGCATCTCAAGCATTTGAATGCTAGCGGACTCATCTCTTACAAACTGGCATGGACGTATTTCCCCAAGCACACCATGATCTTCTACGGAACGAAAGACTGTGAACGGATCTGTCGAGTCACCAATACGACATACGTCTGCCACCCTCATCCAGCATTTAATATCGATTGCGAGGAGATTGCCTTCGATGGAGAATGTTTCGATTGGACACCTCTCCAGGTCCAAGTCCCGGCCTTTGCAGGGAACCGTCCTGTCACTGACCTTCCTTGCTATCCTATCTCGTTCCACGACAACCCAGAGACTGTCAAAGAGAGATTGACGGCACGTGCAATCAAGGCTTTGGACTACCAAGAGCTGAGCTACTGTGATTACACTGGTGTTGGATTACTGGTGACCCAGTGCGGAATCCAGAGACACAATGTAGGGCTTCTCAATCTTGAATTTGGTGACCATTCTGACCAACACAGGTCACTGGACGTATCCTCATCGACTACTTCGGGTACAAGAAGCACTTCGAAGGTCTTCAAAGATCAGACAGCAACTCTCGCAGAAAACGCGGCACCCCTTCTCGCCCACCATCCACCAATAATGGAGGTGCTGATGAGCCAAAGTATGTGCTGGCACTTTCCAAGGAGAAGCAATTAGAGAACAAGAACGAGATGCTTGGCGAGCGGAAGGATGAACTTGTTTATGTCTCGCCACTCCTCGAAGGATTTGCCCTGAAGAACAAGAAGTGGTGTAAGCTTTTGCCAGAACTCATGATCGCATTCAGTGGCTGACAGTGCCTCAAGTAAACTTCTACGTTGATGACTTGCAGCCTGTCGTCTGGAACGATGAGGCATATGGTCACTTGGTTTATCCTGAGGAACAGAAAGACCTCGTCTTGACGTTTGTCGATAATCACCAACGTATGAAAGCTCGAGTTGATGATGTGATTATGGGCAAAGGTGGGTCCTTAATACTGACCAAGATTGTGCCCCACTAACAAATCCAAGGCCAAGGATTGATCCTTCTCCTCAGTGGTCCTCCAGGGACAGGCAAGACTCTGACAGCTGAAGCTGTTGCTGATAAGACCCGTCGTCCACTGTACTACCTCCAAGCCGAGGACTTGGGAACTGATGCGTCTAAACTTGGTCCAAAGATCAAGAAGGTCTTCGAGATGGCCACAGAATGGGATGCAGTAATTCTTCTCGATGGTCAGTACACAACAGAACACCCTGTCTGGGTTGCAAATGCTGACCGTAATCAGAGGCCGATGTTTTCATGGCCGAGCGGGACCCAGGAGACATCGCAAGAAATGAATTGGTCTCAAGTAAGTTCCAAAAGTTACCCCGCACTACCCCACACTTCGCTTCCGCGCCGTAAAATCTACTTGAATAATAAACACGCCCTGACCCCGTCTTCAGTTTTCCTCCGCGAACTCGAATACTTCAAAGGCATCATATTTCTAACCACCAACCTCTACTCTACAATCGACGTAGCCTTCCGCTCGCGCGTCAACATCCACCTCGTCTTCTCCTCCCTCCCCTTCTCATCTCGTCTCGTCCTCTGGCGCAAATTCCTCTCTCGTCTTCCAGGCGAGGACGTGGAGAGCAAATTGCAGGAGGGAGATATGGAGGAGTTGGCTAAGTGGGAATTGAATGGAAGGGAGATCAAGAATGCGATTAAGACGGTAAGGACTTGGTGTCTTTGTAAGGGCTTTGAGATTAGTTTATTGAGACTGGAGGCGGGTATCAAGGTCACGGCACCACAGGCTGGTAAGAATGATGATACGAGTCTTTGAGAGGAGGTACTGTTAGTGTTCTAGGTAGTGAGGCTCAAGGAAACAAGACGTAGTATACAGAAAGATTACGAATCCAGGGGTACAGGAGAGAGAGAGTTATGTTAAGGTTTCATTGAGCTTTGTAAAGCTGCAGAATTAGGGGACCTTTAAGAAGAACTCAAGGCTCGAGTAGTCCCGCGCTGAGCTACTTTGAATAGGTCCATCCGAAATCGCTTCCTACCCCTTATTCGCCTCACAGTACGAGGATGATATCTTGAATACTGACAATGATGCTTTCGTGCTCGCACATTGCGTCTGGATACGGTCTATCTCTTTTTCAAAAATACAAATGACTCCACGTCGTATTCTGATGTGCATCGCAATAGGGCTGATCATACGAACAGTATAGCCATTTCCTTTTGCTGCCCGACAAAGCAAGCGAAAAGTTCTCCCATTGAAGTGTGCAGTATTGACCTCTTGCTTGCTTTACTTCTGCCTTCTCGGTAAACAAAGCAAATACATAGTCATTGTTCAACCCTCGTCCGGCCCAACTCTGCTGCAGATTAACCATGAAACACGTGAAGAGCTTGTAAAGCATTACTCATGCCCGTTCAGCCTCGAAATAGGAGGTGTTGAAAGTCTCATGATTGACTGGCGCTTCGGCAAGCTGTTTATGAACACCAAGCATCAAACCCAGATATATAATTTCGAGCCAGGACTTTAGGCACAGATTGGAGTCAATGCAAATCTGTTCCAACCACTCGCGGAGATCTCCAGTCGAGATGGGTATATCGAAATGCAGAAAAACATGAGATGTCTTGCAGGAACCTGTGCCGGTTGGATTGACACGTTGCAGCGTTATCACATGACTGGTCAGAAATGTCTTTTATTCGTAGGATTCACAGCTTTGGAAGAAATGTTGATTGTTCATCCCGGCAAAAACGACAAGCCCCCATTGTTCGAGGATCCCTGGGCCCCTTGGGCAACCCGGCCCGTTAGAGATATCAGAAATGGACCTTCATTAAGTCCTCAAGGTCGGACTGGCGATCGAGTGATGGAGAAGCAGAAGAAGGTAGTGGGGTTCGAAGAAAAGCATGTCACCCATCATGGCTGGCTCTCCTGGGAGGGTACTCTAGTGATTTCAATGCCTGGTCTACTCTATACTCACGTTATGATCATCCGAGATTAAGCACGAGTACTGATGCATTGAAAAGCTCGTAGCATTGCATCTCGGAAGGCGTGTTCGGTATACATGCAAAGATGCCATGTAGTAATGAACTCTTCAAAACAATATCCAAAGAAAATTTACATGAAATAAATAGTGAAAACAATTTGATCATACGCTCCCACACGCATTTCGGTTCAGAAAAGAACTTTACTCAAACGAACGACAGTCAGGTAAGATTTGGACTTCGGTTGTGGCTGAAGAACTGGTGAGGAGAAGCAGTAGATTGGGATCGAAGGGAATACTAGATTCGCTAAGCTGCAGCAGCTTCCGCTCTCAGTCAACATCCCCTCGATTGCCCCGCCAACCAATAAGCGATCAAAACGTGCGTGCTGATCAGTAAGTGACATACAACGAGGTTATTAAGCCAAGGTAGTAGTATCTTCGTAATTTATGTTCCTTTTTCTGCGAGAGTACGAATGTTGGGGCTTTTGCTCACATCCTCCACAACGGACGTTTGAGGTGACCCACAGCAGGTGGTCCGAGGGAGCTTTTCAAGTAGCTTGACTTTTCAGGTCTGGCCTCTCAACTACCTCAAAATCCTCGGAAGCGAACAGTATTGCAATCCAGACAGCAACCACGAAACATAGACAGCAAGTACAATTGCAATTGCGGAGAGTCATTATTCCTGTACTGATGACTATCCAGAAACTATTTGGTGATAAAGAAGAAGCGAGGGCTCGTAGAGGTATGATTATGTCAGCTTGCATGGAAAGCAGAAGGGCAGGGCAAAGAGAGCCGAGCAAATAACTCGGGCACAAGTGATGAAAGGCAAACGAACAGCGTGCCAATGAGCCTTACGGGGCCAGCCCTCGAGCTTCCGTCGCTTTTCTGCATCGTCATCCCTTCCTTCTGTTAATCAGCCGTACCCCAAGAGCGAGGATATATATGGGAAGAAGTGGTTCTATTGTTTAGTTCGAACAGGAACAAGATTCTTCATCGGAACAAAGCCCAGCTAAAAGACATCAGAAGCCGAAATCAAGCCATCATTCATTCATTATTCGCATCATCTGCCAAGATGGGTCAAACACTTTGCTGCATCCACCGTCGCCCGAAGACTCACAACAGACCTTATCACCCGACCTCTAAAGATAATATTCACTGGATAAATGTGGTCTCTGAGGTGGAGAAGAAACGTCATGAGTTTTCTTCGGCGCGGATAAGTAGAGCTGAGACACTTGTCCATGTCTCTTCAACCTCTTCCCTGAAGCAAGCTTCAACAATGTCGCAACCATACCACATCAGCGATGAACAGATGGAGTTCTTCGAACAGAAAGGCTATCTGATCATCCGGGATGGTCTTTCAACAGTCGAAATTCTCCAGCTCAAGACGTGGGTTCAAGAGGTTCATGATCTTCCCCGCACAATTGATTGTCCCTACATTCCATACGAAGAAGTCAACTCGCACGGGAAAAGAGTTCTATGCCGCACTGAGAACTTCGCCAATACCCATGAAGGATTCGGAGACTTGTTGCGGGGCGCCAAGATTCCGAGTATCCTACAGCAACTGAACGGAGCTGAGATGGTCCTCTTCAAGGAGAAAAGTTTGTCAAAGTACTCTTCAGAAATAGCTGGAGTTTGCTGACAAGATGCGGGTAGTCAATTTCAAGTTTGCTGGCTCAGGCGGTTTCCAACCCCACGTCGATCGAACAGGGTATGGCGATTTCAAGAAACTTCAGCATCTGGCGGTTCTCATTGCTGCCGATGATGCCACGTCACTCAATGGCTGTCTTGAAGTCGTTGAAGGAAGTCACAAGATGAAAGTTCCGATCGGCAATAACAATTGCATCGATCCCGAATGGGTCGCAGCTGAGAAGTGGATTCCTGTGGAGATGAAAGCTGGTAGGTCTCGCTTGTTTTCAAAGCTTTATTCGAGCAAACATATCTCTCCTTCCGCCGCAACACATCCCCTGACCGTATTACAGGCGATATGATGGTCTTCGGTTCATCTCTTGCTCATCGCAGTGGTCCGAATGCAAGCAGCAAAGATCGCAGAGCCGTCTATGCAACATACAACTCCAAGAGCGAAGGTGATCTACATGATGCTTACTACGAGAGACGTGCAAAGTTCTACCCAGCAACGCATAAGCGGAAGCAGGGTGTTGACTACTCGAATGGTGCTCAAAACTATGCATATGGCACTCCGATGCGTAGTATTGAGAAGGCAAGCAATTGTTCTTGAAACCGCGGATGCCGGTCATGTACATCCGATTAGTATTTACATTGGCGCTGAGTATTTTCGGGTGTTTGTTGATGGATTTATCTAGGATGCATTGATGGGTAGGGAAAGTATTGGTTTTGGTATACAGAAAACTTGATTACATGGGAACGCACGCGAGGCTCGCGCCATTCTAGCATAGATAGAATCAAGCACTTAATTTTTTCTTCAAGCGCAGACTGGTTGCATCCATAAGTCCCCATGAGGTATGGGGTACCGCTTTTCCGAACATCATGTTACATTGGGACAGAGACGAGACTGAGTCCTACAAAGGTCATGATAAGACCTGATCAATTTTATCTGGTGTGAAGTTTCCTTTGCCTTTTCCAAGTTGACGACAATCTCTGAGTAACCAACGGATTCATACTGGTGAACGTACAACGGACTCGTACGACTTGGAAAGATGACGGTAACGAACTCTCTAATTGTGGTGCTGGTATCAGTCGGCGCTGTTTCCGTCGTCTACAGTGTGTGATGGCGTCTTTACTTCAGTCCACTCGCAAAATTCGCCGCCCCAAAGATTGCTGACGCCACACTGCTGTATGAAATGTATTACGAGATAGTTGCTGGAGGACAATATACATTCAAGATCCGAGACACGCACGAAAAATACGGTACGATGAACCGAAATGCTGGTCCTTTCATAGTTCCCGTTAACAATGGCAAGGACCAATTGTATGCATCAACCCCTGGGAACTTCATATCAATGACCCGGAGTTCTACGATCAGGTATATACGAGTGGATCGAAGAAAAGTGACAAATGGCCAAACTTTTGTGGACAATTTGGAACGTCCGAGTAAGCCTCTTTTTCATTTGACCGGCAGCGCTTTGAACTTACGTATACCAGCGCGTGCACTCTCAACGGTTCCTCATAACCTGCATCGCCTTCGTCGAGCTCCTATGAAGAAAATGTTCTCCAAGGCCAGCATAAATAAATTGGAACCCCTGGTCCATTCTACAATCGACGGCTTGATCGCTCGATTGCGTGACTTGCAAGAGTCAAAAACCGTTGTCCCCATATTGCTAGCCTGGACATGTGTCACTATGGACATCATCTCCGACTACGCATTTAGAAAAAGCTACAATTACGTTCAAACTTGAATTTTATCTCAGACTAATGTCCACGCCGCAATGGAAGGTGTTTCCAAATTAGGCTTTATTGTCAAGCAAGTTCCTTGGATCATGCACCTGATGAGAAATGTCCCACTCTCGTTGACGAAGGTTTTGTTTCCCAGAATCGTGCATCTACTCATTTTCCAGTACGTAAACTTATTCTATGATCGAAAGAAGCCTGGGTTCTGACATGTGCTAGGACATTCAAACCAGGTGCGAGAGGGCCATAAACGACCAGAAGATGGAGAAGGAAACGTCTCGGAGAACAATCTTCCATGAAGTACTCTCGAGCGATATGCCTCCCGTAGAGAAAATATGCGATCGAATCATGCAGGAAGACATTGTGCTGATCGCAGTAGGTACTGAGACGACAGCTTGGGCGCTTTCTGCCATCACGTACTATGTTCTCGCGGATCCCGAAATTAATGCCAAGCTTAAAGCCGAGTTGATGGAAATAACAAGCAAACGTAAGGGCGCTCCAAGCTTGAATCAACTCGAACAGTTCCCATACCTGAGTGCAGTGATATCTGAGGGACTCGGATTGAGTTTTGGAGTGACAGCACACCTGCAACGAGTGTCCCCGGACCACGACTTGATATATGGAGATTGGATAATCCCAGCGGGGATAAGTATGAAGCACTCATCGGAGGACTTCCCATTGACGTTCTTAGACACCAGTCAGTATGTCATCCCTCCTCCTGCACCTTAACACGAAAACCTTTCCGGAGCCCAATAGATTCAGACCCGAACGCTGGATAGGGAACCCACACTTGTCCAGGTCCCTCGTCAGCTTTAGCAAAGGATCTAAGCAATGTTTGGGTATTAATCTGGCATACGCGGAGTTATATCTATCCGTGTACAAAGTGTGGATGAAGTTTCCGGATATGAAAGTTGTTGACACGACGAATAACGATGTGGAGGTTGTTGCTGACTATTTCATCCCTGTTGCTAGTGGGCGGGGAGTGAAGGTTATGATGGAATGAACTCAGTCTTACGGAGAGCTAATTGTATCTCGAGATTCATGTTTAGTCATGGAATTAAAAAGTACTGGCAACTCATGATTTTATGACTTTGTCTGAAATGTCGAAAACTAAATGCGGTATGGTACATAACACAGAGAAAAGGTATCCTTGTTAGGATGAGTGCAAGAAATCACTGATAGTCAGAGATTAAATGCTAAGATACCTTCGATCTTGGTAACCAAGAACATGATGCAATCAATGGTATCAGTGATCCGAGGAAAACTAGCTCCGTGGTCTCCATATCCAGCAAACAAGTTTTGAGTCCCTCAAATATCCAACTCCGCCAACTTGATCACAGCAAGCAGTGAATACAAGCTCTGATTCCCCCCTGATACTTTGAGCCGTCCACCAAGCCGCCAATAATACATCAAGCATCACAAGCATTCAGGGACCTTCTCTTATTGCGGGGTACAGAAAGTCCACATGAATTCCACATTCCCCCGGACTTCAATATACCCCAGACATCTGAAGTGTTCTGTCGATCCTCAGACTTCAGCATCCAATTCGTGGACCTCTTTTCTCCAGAGGTTAATATACATGTCTTGGCGTGGGAAGGTGCAGATCGTGAAGCTTAACCTTATTTCCCGGCACATCTTGCATGAACTAGCGCCGATGCCGTGATGCGTGATCAATATTTATTGACTTCAGATGGATACTCTAGAGTTGGTCTTACGAAATGAAATGAGGAGGCAGATGAGGGGATTTCTTAGATGAGAGGATTGAAGGGTGGGAAACGGTGAATTGTACAACCTGAGCGCCATGGAGACGGAGAAATTGAATTTCGGACTGGAATCTTCCTTCTAATGAGTGTGGTTTGGTACAGGCGTCGTCTAACAGTGGATCGTGAATTCTTGAGGGTATATTTGAATATATAAGAGTGGAGGTTACATCGTCCGAACTGTTCTTCTCATCCTCAACCAAGCATTCTAGACAGCTTTATTAATAACTTGACACTCTCTACAGCAAGATGAAGTTTTCTCTCATCGCACTTGGTCTCCTGACCGCGGCAACCAATGCTCTTCCAACTGCAACCCCAAATGAAGATGTAGCCGCGCGTGTCAACATCGCCAAGCGCGCATCTATCACTGATGCAGCCAACGGCTATGCCAGGTAAGCAGAAATCCCGCTATCGCTCCACGGCTTTCATCACGTCCATTAAGGCTGACGCAATACATAGCCTCAATGGTGGCACTACCGGTGGCAAAGGAGGAACTACAACCACAGTGTCCACCTACGCCCAATTTACGGCCGCAGTTTCTAGTGACACCGCCAAGATCGTTGTTGTCTCCGGAACGATCACCCAGACTGCTGATCAAGTGAAGGTTGGAAGCAACACCAGCATCATTGGGAAGAATTCTGGCGCCAAGCTTGTTGGCTTTGGCTTGTAAGTTATTACTCTGGAAGCCTGCGCAAGCACTCGCTGATGGTCTCGAAAGGATTGTCAAGAGCAAGAAGAATGTCATCATCAGGAACTTGACGATCCAGAAGGTTCTTGCTGACAATGGAGATGCTATCGGTGTCCGTGAGTGATATGACAGTAGACCTGGGAGCCGAACAAGGCTAACTATGACTAGAACTCTCGACCAACGTCTGGATTGATCATTGTGATCTCTCCTCTGACCGCGACCATGACAAGGACTACTATGATGGATTGATCGATGTAAACCACCACCAACTATCACCAATACCTGAGAATTGCACTATCTAACTCGTGACAAAGATCACCCACGCCGCTGACTACGTGACGGTCTCCAACTCGTACATCCATGACCACTGGAAGGCGTCCTTGGTTGGACATTCCGACTCCAACAGCGCCGAAGATACCGGCCACTTGCGCGTTACTTACAACAACAAGTAAGTATCTCTATCCAGCTAGTCCCACTCGTCAACAGACTAACAACCGTAGCTACTGGTCCAACATCAACTCCCGCACTCCATCCATCCGCTTCGGCACAGGCCACGTCTACAACTCATACTTCCTCAACGTCGCTGACGGCATCAACACCCGTGATGGTGCTCAAGTTCTCGTCCAATCCAATGTCTGGGCCGGTACTCTTTCCAAGCCTCTGTACAGCACTGACGACGGATATGCCGTTGCCAGTGACAATGATTTTGGAGGCAAAAGCAACGCTGCTCTTGCTGGTACTTTGACTAGTGTACCGTATAGCTACTTCCTTCTTGGAAGTGGTAGTGTTAAGGCAGCTGTTGTTGGATCTGCTGGTGCGACTTTGTCTTTCTAGGTGAGTGAAACGATAGGGGACCATAGTGTGGAAAGCTCTGGGTCGGGGCAGAGTATACTATCGAGCTGAAAGGAAGAAAGTGATGATGGAGCTTGGGACGAAGAGATCTATTTGGTGGGTGCGAAAGCTTGGAAAAAACGGTGCTTGCATCGCGACACTCCTTTTTGGGGAACTGATATGAATGAATGAGCGAGTTCGTGAACGTAGCTGTGTAGTATTGCAAATATGGAAAGCCCCTATGCCGTTATTGATATATGATAACCAGAAAAATCGACCATCTCAACTGTGAAACTTCGAGCCGCCAATTTGATTCTCCTCCACATCTACTCAGCCTCGATAGTTCGCCACGAAAGACCTTTCCTAAAAATAATCTTTCCAAGCCACCCCTCGGACAACCTTGAACGATGGAATACCCCAGGGCCAGACTGGAAGATTCGCGTACCTGTCGCTCCGGACCAATCGAGCTTTCAGAAAGTCTTCGATGGCCCGTTCATTGCCCTTAAACAAAGGACTTGGTGTGCCAGTCTGAGAATGCGGGCGATATCTTTCATGGCTATCGTAATGAAACTCGTCATCCACCCATATATGCTTCAGGTTGCGGTATCCCGAAAATCTCTGCCATTCGGAAATTTCACCGTTGGTCACCCACTGCCCACATGCTCTCAATGTTTCCATAACACTGATAAGATCGCCTCGAAGGGCTAAGTTCTTGATTAGAGCCGCATCTTCGGGATCAAATTCCATCAACAGACGAAGGAAATCATAGAGCTCAACTCTGGGTTGCGGCAACTCATGTTGACGTATTGTGTTAAACATGATGGTATCACGCTCGAAGTCGACCCATATGCCCTTTCTTTCGGATTTCTTTCCTTTCATCTTCAAGCAGACTGGTTTGAACGCAAGAACATATCCCTTCCTGATGGCAACCTGTCGACTTTCTCTACAGACATTCAGAGCTGCTGGCGGCTCAGGACTCTCGTTATTAAAATCTTTCAGATCCCATTCACCAGGCGTACTATCCGGTTGTGAATTCTTCTTCATCTCTAGTGACGCAATGGCCTCCTTCGCATACAATGCGAAAGCTTCCGCTGGTGTAGTGCCTTGAGAATATACTGAGTAGTTGAAGAGTATTGAGGCTGTTCGAGATGCATGATCCGAGAGTAGTGAGTCCTGATGTTCTAGGAATTCCGCATCGTCAGTGCTTGGCGGGTACACCTCATGGGGATGTAAATAAATCAAGCGTGGTGGAAGTGTGTATAACCATATTTGTTCGCGTAGCTCGAAAGGTAGGGATGGGAATGATGCCGATTCGAATTTCGAAGTCTGGGCAGATGCAGTCATATAATCTGTCCAGGCTTTCTGAGTTGGGCAGAAGGAATGCTGCTCTGGAGGCTCAGTATCACGGCGTTTGCTGGCAGCATTGCTTTGTGACAGTGCGGCGGGCATTGTGCATGATATTCTTCTCTGACCATGGCATTTGGACGCTCGCCGTCATCGTGTGCTTTTTAATAAAAGTGGGTGCGGCGTCGAGTCAGCATGCTGCATGGATGTTGTTTCTTTAGTGAGGCTGTCAGCCTCGCTAGATTGTCACTTACCTTCATTATCGGAGCTCACGTGGTATTTGCATCGTTCTACTGATAGTCGGTCGATGTGGGGTCAACCTCTACTCTGGATGATAATGGTCCAGGAAGTCTGAGAAATGGATGTGAGCAGTCGGTCTGATGCCATTTCTAGAATCGAAGAAAGATTGTTAATCTGGATATCACGTGCCAGCAGCCGAATGTTTGTTTTGTTTCGCTCACCATCAATGAACCAGCTGAGAGCACATAGCGAATCCACCGGAGTATCGCAACTCACGTTCTACTAGCTGGTTTTCTACGTACCATGTTAGCAACGGCCTTCAAACCCGATTGAAGTTGTTGTGGTCGTTCCTGCCTTAGTATCAGAGGCGAACGCATGAAACCTCAATGTCACTGATTGTTTTGTTCGACTTCACTTTGCAGTTCCAAGCATTCATTCATTCTATAGCGCCTTTGGATAGCGTCATTGGTGCCTTAATATTGTTAGACCTACCATCTCGAATACAAAAGCCCTTTTCCTCCTGCCATCATGAATCGACCAGCTCAAGCTCTCTACACTCCTCCACCGCAGAGATCAGCTTACCAGGAAGCCATGGAAGAAGACGACTTCAACGCGAGCTTGGAAGATAGCACTATGGACGATACTCCTCAATCCTCTCAATCCGACGACCAGGAAAAGACTCCAGCCGCAGATGCCAACAACGATGTCGTCGCCCAGCTCGCTGCCTACGATATCACCATGATCGATCTCGCAGCCTTACAAGTTGAGTATGGAGAGACCTTCGCTGACGAGGACGTCCCAGCAGCCGAAGCATTCGCCCAGCGCAAAGCCCTGAAGCACGAGATGGGAATCGAATATCACCGCATGGTCACTACCGCCGTCAACACCTTCCACGCCCGTACTCGATGCCCGACCTGCAAACAGACTCCTATCACCATCGACTACTTCGCCATGAACCACAGTCTACCGAAGGCAGCATGGGTCCAATGGAAAGAGCTGTGCAAGAAGATGGGGGAGCAGAAACCGGAGATCTTGGATGAGAAGGAGTGGATTGAGTACCTGGGAGAGATGAAGGCGAGTTCGTGGCAGACCACACGCTGGGAATCTTGAAGGAGCCAACACTGATTCTCTGGGTGACATAGACAATCGAGATGTGGTACTGGGAGGACAACACTGCTAGTGTCGAATGCGGACGAATTAGCTGGAACGGCACCTTTGCACCACATCCAGTCGCAAGTCCTGAGGAGGATGGAGGTTTGATCACTGTTAAGACCCCACCAGTTCATCCGCAACGATCATATAGCAAGGCCGTTGCTCAACACGGAAAGCCCATCTGAGCACTTGGCTACCTGGCTTGGGTCATCTAGCAATATCGAAGCAAGCATATTGGGATATCGATCTGCAATTCTAGAGGGTATGTATTTGGTTCATTCCTGCTGGGCTTAGACGGGAAAATGGCGAGCTAGAGCGGAATCGTTAGCTTTTGTGAATAAATGTTTTACGACAAATTTTTGGGGTGCTACATCATCTTCTGTTGACCTCCATTTACTTCTCCGTATCTAGCAGTGTCTTTCTTTCCAAACCTTTCCCGCATATCATGCGTCGCCATGTCTGAAATCATACGTAAAGTTATGACTAGGTGCGAGAACATATAGATGGATATTCATCTAGAAGGAACCGAAGTTCTGACGATTCTTCGAGCCTAAGAATACTGCTTGGCACGTCTGAATCCGGTGGTTACTATCCCATACTGACATCGAACGTGATGATGAATATCCATAATGATGCTCAAAGATATGATTATGAAAATTGTGTACGTCCATTACTCGAGCCTCAAGCGAACCCATTGTTGACATTGGCTTTGCTGACTCAGTAGCCTAGGGGTGCGGGCGCTAAGCCGGTCAGTGTTTGAACCCCTGAAATCAGCCCGCCATCTCCAAACATCGAGCTTCGAACTTCAACGAGACCAGAACCTTCATCAACTCCCCTCCCACTATCTCGAGATCTTCATAATGCCACCAAACCAAGGGCTTACCCACTTGAAAGAATACGACATCAAAGACAGTAACGTCGAATTGATCGGCACCGAAATCGACCACCGCGTAAAGTACAACTCAGCCCTCACAGAACCAGCCTGGAACGATGGCTGTGTAGGCCGTCTCGCAGGACTCTACATATGGCGGATCGAAGACTTCGAAGTCATACCCTGGCCTGAGAACAAGACCGGACAATTCCACGAAGGAGATAGCTACATTGTGCTGCATTCATACAAGGTCGGGGAGAAAGAGGGGCAGGAGAAGCTGGTCCACGAGATATTCTTCTGGTTGGGACGGAAGACTTCACAGGATGAGGCTGGCACGGCGGCATACAAGACAGTAGAGTTGGATGAGTTCCTGAAAGGCAAAGCGACACAGCATAGAGAGGTGCAGATGCAGCCTTCGGATGAGTTCATGGCACTGTTCCCGAAGCTGAGGATTCTGTCTGGAGGAGTGGCTTCGGGTTTCACACATGTCGAAGACGAGGAGCCGGCAGAAATTACGACGCTCTTGCGAGTGTTTAAACTTCCTGCTGGACGGGCCGATTCGGTTATTGTTGTAGAGGTCGAGCCTACATGGAAGAGCTTGGACGACGACGATGTGTTTGTGCTAGATAAAGGGGACAAGATCTGGGTCTGGCAGGGCAAGAAATGCAGTCCGATGGAGAAAGCAAAAGGTGCACAAGTTGTTCATGACATGACGCTGGCGAAGCATGTAGATGTAGAAGTCCTTTCGCAGACTGACTCAAGATCTGGAATCTTTGTCAATATGCTTGGAGGAGAGGGCGTATCGCAAACCGAATTTCGCGCCCCTAGACCAGTGTCTACGTCTGCGAAAGAGTCGAGCGATAGGTCCAAGAAACTGTTCCGTCTCAGTGATGCGTCGGGCCAACTGTCATTTGATATTGTCAAGGATGGTCAGCCGCTGCAGATGAATGATTTTGATGGCAAGGATGTCTTCTTATTGGATATAGGGAGTGCCATCTGGGTATGGCGTGGACTTGGGGCAAGTAGAGGAGAGAAAGCTTCCTGGTTGAATGTGGCACAATCATATATTCGGCAATTACAAGAAAGATCTGGGACGTCCGATGCGAATGCTACTCCACTGGGATCTGTGGTGGAGGGAAATGAGAGCCCAGCATTTCTGAAAGCGATTGAGGTCTGAAAAGGGGGCTCATGTAATGCAATCCTCGCCTCTAATTGAATTTCCGAGCATCCGAATCGGCCCCATTATTGATCACTACCCTTATACATAAGTCGGAAGCAGCCTTGATTAGTTCCCCCGCATCTCTCAACGCGCTTTCCACACTTGTCGAATGCTGCTCTCATAATCTTCTTTTGTTGCAAAGTCCCGCAACGCTCTACCAGCCAGGCTTCGCTCGAAATGTTGCTTTTCTGTATCTTGTTCCCGACCACGTTTCGCGTCATCACCTGCCTCCTCATGCAAAGTCTCTACCTCAATCTGCGAATTTATAGCTGCCACAGGTGGTTCTGATCGAACACCGAGTGGATACCTCGAAAAGCCCAGTCTCATACCACCATTAACGCTATTTCGAAGAGGCTTCCCCTGCAGCAAAAAGAGAGCTTTCATGGCGCAAAAAGTATCATCAAATTGAACATAACACATTGGACCGCTTGCCTTTGTCCGGAACAACATGCGTCTGTAGCCTCGCTGTTCACTGAAAAGTTCTTTCAACTCTTCTTCTAATACGTCAAGGGGCAAGTTACCAACGGAAAGTGTGTCGCATGGCTGATAAGAGGTTGAAGGATCTGTAGGCTGTCTTTTTGGTGACTCTGTGCTTGTGGGCTCGTCTGGTCTAGCTGGTCCTTTGCCTTTTGATGGCTCTGACTGACCAAGGTCTTCATCGTCCTTATGTACGCCGCTTGTAGTTGACTCGGAAATTTCTGATGCAGCATTCTCGATCTCAAGGGGCTCAAGCTCGTTGATCTTGTAGGTAACCACGTTCACCGTTCCTCCTCCAGCATCAGCAATCAACAATTTATCTCCAACTCGATATTCCTTAGTCGCAGCACAAGCCTGTTCCCCCGGAGAGTTTGATTCTTCTGAGGATTGCCTTTCCACGCTACCGTCCAGTACACTATCTGTTCCGGGGAGACTATTAAGAGCAATAATCAGATTAACAACGACAATTTTTGCTTTCTTGGTCAAACTTTTTTCGCAGGCAACTCTGTCATCCGTTGTCGCTCCGGGTGAGCTGCCGGAGTTGCACAAAGTGCTGTAAGCCATGAGTAATATTTGCTGCGCCTTTTCTAACTCTTCTCCGGCATGGGTGTCCCATTCGAATATCTTATTCGTTGCCTTTTTGTTGGGGACAACGTCTGGTATTCTTACTTGTGTTGTCGCGTACCTAGTGCGCGCTTTTTGAACCTCACTTGTGAGGTTCTGAAACCACTTTGCAAGTTGGGCTTTGGGTCGAGGCTACCATGGCGCTATCTCATCTTTCTCCGTCGTATTTGGCTTCTGCGGTGCGTCAAATGTTTCTTGTGGATCGTGGAAGTTTCTCAATTCGTGTGTGCGCTTCTGAACGTAGCGATCGAAATTCAGGTCCTCGGTATTGAATCTAGCCGTTGGGAGACGGTCAAAACTTGAATGTCCAGCATCATAATCCGAGGGATCATAATCAAAGTCTTGCAGGTTCTGGCGTTCGGTATCCTCTTCCGACGGTTCGTATCCACTCGAACTCGCTACATCGTCCATTTCCCTTCACTTTCGAGTTTCTCGCTCAGCAGGATGGCCTCCTTCATTCTGGGCATATTGACTCGTCTGTTCCGCATTCGCCTCGACTTCAACTGGTGGTCCTTGGGCGCCGGTCCTTTCTTCGCGGCTTGAAGTATCTGCTTTGAGCCCTCTGCTCATCGTGTTCTTACGCAAGGTCTTCGAAACAATGTCCCTGAATTGTTAAAGTCAATACTAAAAGCCATAATTGCTTTTTTAAGGGCTGTGAATAGACTGACCAGACAATAGCGCAATTCCTTTTCTGCTCGAAGTGGAGAGCCATATCAACCGACGTGGCAGGGTCAGTCCAAACCAGAAGGGTACCTCATGTACAGGTTAGTTTCATTTCTCAAAGAGATCACACCTGGTCACAACAGGACTGCCTACCTGTTTGCCTTTGGAAATTTGCCTCTTCGCTGACAACGATGTCCAATAAGACATTGTTTATTTCGCTTGCCGATTCCACAACGATACGTAGCAGATCATGAGTCTGAAGCTAGTTGGTATCAACATTGTCAGTTTGATGACAATTTGTGAGTGCGAAGATGCCACAAAAGTGGCCATTGAGATTAATTTCTTACCCTGGTCCTGAAGAGCACACAAAAGCCACGGCCTCGATCAAGCCATAAATCTTGGACCCTCTCGTAGAATTTTAGGTCCATCTGCAAGTTAGTGGACGCGACTTGAGCGTCTGAATCAATTGGCGAGGAGACAACGACACCTTCGTCAACGTCCGAGGGATCAACTGTGTTGCTGTCTGCCGCCTCTTCAAAATCGCGGCCTAGTCGATTTGAGATTTGTTCAGTCTCCTCTTCACCGGATTTCAATTGCTGTGCCTCGTTGATTTCGTCATCCTCCTCCTCAGCCAGAAGTTCTGGCTGCCACTTTTGAAGCTCATTTTCTTTGGCCGATCGCATTGATGAATTGACCGTCGGTGAGGCGTACGTTGGACGCTCTTCAATATTATTGTCGACATCAGGCGATGTGATGACTCGGTTCAAAACTCTTTGGCCTTCCAACAAAAATTCGCTCGACTCTCTGTCAGTTTCTTGAAGTCTTTGTTGATCAAGTTCTCGTTCTCTCTGCTCGTAAGCCTCTACAATCTTCTTCTCATCCTTAAAATCAGTCTTGTTGACTCCGCTGAGCCCCACCGTTGCATCACTGAACCCACCGTCCTCACCATTTTCGTATATCTCAGACAGCTTATCGTGATACCCCAGATTTGTTCCGTCGCCCTCGATTCTTCTCCTCATTCTTCTAGTACCGCTGGAACGTCTGTCTCGAGATTGAAGCAGCGCTGGATGAGCGTCCCCCTCTTCCATATCGCTACCGATACTGTGACTTGTAGGCTGGTCTTGCAGATTTCCAGGACTACTGCGAAGAATTTTCTTCTCCGCTCTTCTCCTATTCATTTCTAGCCGATTATCATTGTCATCGTCGGAAGACTCAACGCGTGAATCCCCAAAGCTGTGCAGGGCATCCCGGTCTGTTTCGTGCACTGGCACCGCCCTCTTTGGTCCATCATACCCAGCCATCGCCTCAAGTTCGGTCTCCAACTCATCAACAATCTTACCATGATTAAACGCAGTGACATTTGGATGGATACGCCTCTTAGCATCGTAGATCTCAATCGTCTTAGTCGCAACAAGCAGCTGTTTCTTAGGCTCGATCAGTCTTCGCTCTAGGATTTCAACCGCAGCCTTCTTCTCTACATCATCTTCTATCTTGAGCTCATCTTTCAAGTTGCTGATTCGAGCTATGTCATTTTTGACGTCGTTATTGAGCTTGTGCCACGTCGAGAATAGATCCATTCGCTCTCTGGTGTGTTTTTCTGCGAAAGATGGATCAGTGTTGAGACCTTCTCCGGGCTGGTGTATACGGAACACTTACTCCTATCAGCTGCTGGTGGGTGGTACATTGTTTTCTGCAGAATGGACTTTACACGTGGATAGTCTGGGTCGCCTATGCTTCTGCTTGCCGTAGACTGGTTGAGAGTCGCAGGTACTGGAGTGGGACTATTTCTGAGTCTCTCATCTGCTTTCTTGACAATCTCAACCCATTCCTGCTTTCCTTCATCTACATTGTACTGGTAGTAGTCCTTGACCTGTGTTCTATGGTCAGCTCAAGCTCATGTTCCATATTTCTCCTGCGATCGGGACCCTAAACATTAGGACTTACCATGACATGAGTTTTAGACTCCATACAGTCGGCTATAGCATACCAGTCCGAGCCAAGTTGTTCTAGAATCATTGGAAAGTTCCTTTGCTCAGAAATGGACCAGTAAGATGAAGTAAGATAGCCAAGCGCAACCTGAATTTTCGACCCGCGAAGCACAGAGCCATTCTTCTCTTCAACAGCCAGCTTGGCATCGGTAGGCCGAGCAAACTTAACTTCACCGGAACCCCTCCCAGAGTAGACTTTGAGGTAAGTAATGTTACCGCAGGATTGAAAATGACCTTGAAGCTCAACTTCAGTCACCGTATCGGAGAGACCGTTGACTCTGACTACGCTGGCAGTGGCTGTCTCGGAAAGAGTTCTTGGACCTGCCACTGGACTTCGAGAGACGTTTGGACTGTTCGCTGGAAGTCTTTCACCTGTTAAATCGTACTCGGGTACGCCTTCGGTATCAATCAAACCGACTACCGCGTTAATGTCCTGCGAAGGAAGGCCATTTTCGTTCTCGCCAATTGAAAATTCGCGTCCGGGTTCGTCCTGAAGAGATGAACCCGGTACAGACTGTTCACCTGGTAGCTGATCCTCCGAGTCTTGAAGCATGTGGTCGTGAGGCATTTCATTCGCGGATGGATTACCGACCCCTCCTGCGTAATTCGTGGCTGCGAAGTCAACAAGTAGACTGCAACCACGAACGACAAATCGATTCATTTCCGCAACTGCCCTTTCTGCATCATCGCGGTGACGGAATTTAATATACGCGAATGGTTTATCGTTTGGCTTTCGCACCCCGATGATATCGCCAAAGGAATGAAACATAAACAAAAGCTCATCCTCGGTAATATTTGTGGTGTAAAAGCCGATAAAGATCGTGGTTGTGTTCTCGCCCGTTGTGCCCCTTGTAGGCATGTCAATTGTCGCTTGCTCGTCTAGATCCTCAGCGCGGGCATTAGCATTTCGGTCGCTCCTCTGCAAGCCAAGGTCGGTCTTCTCGTAATCTCCGCGAATTGTGTTGCCCACACCATCTGTCCCTGCTGATGTCTCTTCTCGAATGTCGTGCCATACGCCATTAGACTCTTTGAAGTGACCGTACCAGTGTGCGCATCGAGCACACCGCTCATGATCACACGATGGACAATTCAGGCCTTTGAAAATTGATGTGGGGGAAATCTTGTTGCATTGGCACTGTGTGCTGTGAGAACTTGACAAAAGCTTGTGTCATCGATTTACTTACGCATCGGAAGCAGACCTCTAGCTCTGTAGTGTCATGAGACTCTCTGGATACTTGTAAATCCTCATTCCTGGATCCTGCGCTTGCTGCGCGAGTCGACCCATGTCTTTCCGAGACCGTTGTCGTCGTAGTAGCGTCGGAATCATCGACCCTTAGATCCCTTCTTATCTCTCTATCAGATTCTTCGCCTAGGTCATCCAGGCTGTCTCTCGGTAAAGCGAACAGGGCCAGTTGTTCCATATGTCTTCCGAGATGCCTTCTAAATTGCGTCTTCGTTCCGAATGGTGCGATTATTCTCCCTTCGTTCAAGAAGGCCCTCTTCTCGTTCTGATTTGGGTTCGAGATCTGCTCTTCCCATTCGTCACAGAAAGAACAAGCGGTAGCAGGAAACCGATCCATGGGTTCCTCGCTTTGAAGAATTAAAACGTCGAGTTCGAAACCAGCCAGCGAAGTGTTGTGGGATATGAGGTGAGTCCTGAAACTGCTCCTACTGGAGAATATTTTGCTGCATGATGCGCATGTCCACTCTCGACGGTGAGCTTGAAGTTCATGGGCGAACCACTCGTTGCGGCTTCGGAACATACGAAGATTGCACTCTTGGAACGTGCAGACATATGGCCGGAGGTCTCGGAAGACGTGTTTTCTTCACAGATTAGTATTTGCTTCTGACTTTGTGTAGAAAAGCATAATATACGTACTTCCAAGCATTCCTTCCTTTCATGTTTTGCTCGGTCCAGCAGTACGGGCATTGGAAAGGCTGGCCGAACTCGAATGGAATACATTCGAATGCCTCTTTAGGTGGGGGAGGCACTTTTAACAGGTGCTCTTCCGTCTCGCCTGCAACTGTTTGCTGGTACGAAGTCTCCGTTTCAAATGATCCTACTTCACTTCCGTCTTTTGGTGCTGCTGGCAGACCTGCAACATATGTTGTCGCCTTCGTCAAAGCAAGTGTCTGCGGGGCTTTAGTCTCTTCTTCTTCCAACACAACGATTTCCTTAGCAGGTTGATCCCAGTCCTTGGACAGCTTATCATGGTGCTCCTTGCGGTACGTCAAATATTGCCGTCTCCTCGTAATCGACTTTCCAAGACGCTGGATCAACCACTCATTGCTGTGTTTTGCAGATCCAAATTTGGCATCAACATGGCTTATATCCCAGTGCGAATCCAGACTGTATCTAGCTGCAGCTTTAATATAGTCATCACGAGTTGGTGTGTTTCGAATGACGATAGAGATGTCCATCAGACTTGAATTGGCTGTTTTGATCGCGGATAGCAGCTCATCGAGTTCAGAAGTCATCAACTTCTCTTCTACGGAGCCATCATCACTTCCGTCGGCATTATACTCGGATCCCAAATCAGAGTCGAAGCTAGAATCACTCATAGCTCCAAGCTCCCAAATCTTATTTCCTCGCACACCTTTTACGATCAAAACGGCATCGCTTAGTGAATCTCCCAAAGATTCGAGGATTTTCAGCACTCTGGACCGAATCTCCGTCGCTTCACGAAGTCGGAAGTCGAGTGAACTCTTCAGATGACCTCCCTGCAGCGCTGCAATGTTCGTTGCCCAAGCCTTGAACCGCACTCGAGCATCTTGGATCTTGATGAGTATGTCATCACGACTAAACCCACTGGCTGCTGCGGAGGCCCCAGTAGTTTCCTTCAGGGCGGCGCATACTAAGTCGTACTCTTTGATGCATTCTTTAGCAAGATGTGAGATTGTTTGTGTGCTTGCTTGGGCGAGGCTGGGTACCTCGGCCTCCACAATACTGGTATCCTGGAGATCTGATCAAGGTTAGTTATATGTCCTCAGTTGGTCTTACGACATACAACCTCCAAACACAACTCCGGTCGCCATCTTGTCCACGGATGAGGATATCGAGGTCGACTCGGTCTCACCATAAAAGATGGATACAGTTCGCGAATAGGTGCAGCCTCAGCCTCAAGATGGCAGTCCCGTGTCCGGTAAACCTGCTGAATAAAGCCAATCAGGGCATCTTCGGGCACTGGCAGCCGCTGAGCTCCCCGCACTAGCAAGGATGTTTTCAGCTGCTGGATCGATCCCCATGTTCGCAATCTCACGATCTCCTCTTTCCTGTCCTTTCACGACAGCCTTGTCAACAAATATATCCGCGCCGCCATGTCTGGCATTGAGATCGCAGGTCTCGTGCTGGGCGGTTTCCCACTGTTGATTTCAACAGCCGAGCACTACAGGGAAGGCTTCGAGCCGCTCGCGAAATGGTACAAGTTCCGGACGCAGTTTATCGCATTCATCGATGCAGTCGATATCCAGAAACAACTATTCAATTTAACTCTGGAGTGCTTCTTGAGGTCCATTGATATCGAGGAGGATGAATTAGAGAAGTTCATGGACAATGGCGAATATGAAGGTTGGCAGCGTCCGAAACTCTTTCAACGACTAAGGACTCGGCTCGGTCCGTCCCTCGAAGTATTCAAAAGCACCATGAAGACGATGAATGGCTTGATGCACGAATTGGAAGCATTGCTCTTGATCAAAGATGGCCAGGTAATAAAACGTGTAAGGTCATTACTCAAGCCAGGCTAATGTTTTATTCTCCAGGTCGAATGGTTGAAGGAAGGCTCAAGCAGAATGGACTACCAAATGTATCGTCTCCGCCACAGCTTCAGCAAAAAAGGCACACGTGCTGTCGATTCTCTTAAGGCCCACAACGATACTCTGCGACATCTCTTGGACAGTACCGAAAAATTGAGTGGTCTGAAGGCCAAGGGGAAGAAGGACACAACTTGGGCGAATGTGTTCGAGGCTATTCGGAAGCACGCGAGCAGCGTACACGCGGCACTTAGTGCTAGCTGGTCGTGCAAATGTGCTCCACATACAGCTTCTCTTCGTTTGGAGCAGAGAAAGACCGGGGACTGGGACTCGAGTTTCAGCCTTGCTTTTGGAGTTCCGCAGGATACACATACAATTGTTCGCAGGGAGGTCACGATCAAAGCAAGGAAGCGAACGACCGCAGAGACAGGTCTAAATGCATGTGTAATACCCCTGAAATCAGATACTTCAGATAACATCCAGGCCGGTCTCAATGGTCTTCGTCAGAAGTTTCAGCAGGGAAGTACCTCCCAGATCAAAGTCGCTTCCCGGCCTCCGCGATCAACACCAACTTCGACGCCCTCTTCCTCGTATTCGACATTGAAGTCCCTTTTCAGGAATTCTAGCTCAAATGGGACCGGTTGCTTGATAGAGGAGAGCCGTATCCGGTGGGTTTCCCCCACTTTGGGTTATCAAGCCTCAATGGACTGATTCTTTCACAGGACATTGCCAACCAAATGGCCCAGACCCCAAAAGCAGACCCGATTCGATGGCCCTATCGATCTTCGTGTGCAAATGATACCGGCAGTACTTGCAACACCTGCACCTCATGTCCCACAAACAGTACAGAACATACAATTATCGGAGATTAAAGACCTCTGCGCCATGTTTCGAGGTCCCGTAGATAGTCAATGCATCGGTTATTTGTGCGACGGCGATCAACTGCATGACGTCCTCCCGTTACCAGTCCCAGGACCTGGGCTATCAGAAAATGAAACATACATCAGTCTGAGCGACATAAAGCTAGACGTGTGCCAGCTCAGTACGCAGAAACGTATCAAATTAGCCACCATCTTGGCATCCTCCCTCCTTCAACTGCAAACCACTCCTTGGCTTGTTGGCAGCTTCGAAAAGAAGAATATCTTCTTCTACCGCCGTGGTCAAGAAGTATGTCTCGATCACCCGTACGTACGATACGCTTTCATGCCAACATCACCTACTTCACGGTCCGAGCCCGAACTCCGCCTTGCCACACGCACCAGCCTTGATAACCTTGGTATCCTCCTTCTCGAGCTCTGCTTTGGGAAGCCCATTGAAACCACAACGATACGCGAAAGGTATCTCGTCAACGGGAAACCTCATCAAGGAACAGACTATATGACTGCCCGTGAATGGGTTGATTCCGTGTGGGAGGAGGAGCCGAAGCTCGAGTCGATCATCAAAACTTGTTTATTTCATCCGTTTGAGGAGAAGCCGGATTGGAGAAATAAGCTATTTACGCAAGCGGTCTACGCGAGCGTAGTTGAGCCACTAGATGATTATTTTGTGACGAAGTGGCCCTGAGGGCATGTCTGGACTCTGGACATTTCCAACCGAACAAGAGGAAACCCGGAAACAAGGGAAACTCAACCGCGATACCCCCGAAGACGACGATTGCATACCTAAGTCAGTGGAATGACACGATCGAGGGAGCAAATGCTTAATCGAGATTGACCATTCAGTTCGCTAAATCAGAACGCTGAAGGATAATTTCAAGACTGGAATGGCACAGTATGGAAATAAAAGTATCCTGCCTTTGAAATCAACCAGCCGCCAAATGACATCATTAGCAACATATTCAGAGACGAGCGGAGTTGAAACAGAGCAGCAAATCTTGTCGTAAGTATCTAGGCACGACATGGCGTGATTGGATTCCGTGCAGCACTCCAAAGCTGCAAAAGGGATGGAGATGATCACACAGTCGGAGCAGTTTCCTCTACCCTTTGACCTAGTCGCTGGCCCAGTACAGACTTTGCAGCGTCAATGGCCAGTGGTCTTCAGCTTCGCCAAGTCCACTGTATGCAGTCGTCATCTTGGCTATCACAGCTGAACAATGTGTCAGCCACATGCCTCGTTTTAGCTATCGTAGCCGAAATCGATACTTCAGCCGTGATGTTACTCATCACACTGATTCATGCCAGCATAGCTGTAAGTCCCGATGATGTATAAGTCTAACCACTCGGCACCTCCCAAGAATCCAGACTCTACTCTTCCTATTCTTATCAAGACCACGCAAGACTATTCCACTATGGTTGACCAACTCACAGAAAGGCCTCTCACAGAACTTGAGAAGAAATTCTCTCTCATATGTCTCAGTGATGCCAACAAGGAGCGTCTTCTCCGAGATGCATCTACATTCTTAACAAATGCCGTCGAAAATTCTTCTAAGATACTGGCCCGAATGAAAGCACTCAACCCTAAGATTGCCGATGAGTTCGTCTCGAAGGATATCGCTATCAGTGGCGCACCCTTGAGACTTATGTTTACCAAAGGTGCTGAAATCATCGAAAATGCCGCAAAGGAAGTGGAATCCTACTCCATAATCAGCTATTGTTGGCATGGACATGATTTCGAGAGCAACCAATGGTGGCCGAAGTACGAAGACCCAAATAACAAAGTGCCCCGACCATGGCCAATTGACTACGCATTTGTGGAGGACCTGTTAAAACCTCGACTCCCAAACCAAGATGTGCCACCCAATGAGGGCGTTCCGAGCCCAGATGTGCCAACGAATGAGGGCATTTGGATTGATCAACTTTGTATCAATCAAGATGACGAAGAAGAAAAGAAACTCCTTGTCGGAGCCATGGACGTCATCTATCGCAGTGCAAGGCAGCTTTTTATCATACTGGAAGACGTCTTTATCTCATCGGATGAAGAGGAGGTGATCAATAGGTGTTGGGACATGAAGTCTGGGAATAGCCCTTGGGATTGGAACTTACCCGAACACGATATGGCCCTCTTGATAACGGCTTTTGCAAGGATTATGGATGCTCGTTGGTTCTACCGAGCATGGTGCTCTCACGAATTCCGCGTTACGAACTACTTTATGGTCGATTTCAACAAACAGCCTCGTTTTCGAGTGAAGGGCTCCAGTGGAAACGTTGTCAGGATTTCAGCCTTTTTGCTAGTTTGGATATTTCTGCTGCTTTCAGGACGTGCTGGAAACAACATCAGCGATCAACACTTCGACCTATTTCAACGCTTCATCACACCTTCCACAATTCAATCCATCTATCGAGCTCCTGGAAGCCAGTTATCGAGGACACAAAGTCCATCGACATTGTTTGCAGGTCATATGTCATTTGTTCAGCAAGTCGGGGAAACAACCCCTTTCAAGTGTCGGGACATGCAAGACAAGTGCCAGATTGCTCTCAATCTCTCGGGCGTACCCCTCGTTTGGAAGGGGCAAATATTAATCAAAGATTTTACTGATCCATGCCAAGTTGAAAAGGGAGAAGACGAGCTATTTTGGATTTCAACGGTAATAGCTCTTTCTAAGGGTGAGATACCCGTTCTGGGACTCGTTGGACTACCACTATCCCTCTCCGAAGACGGCATATCTATACTATCTTGGGCACACCGTCCACATAACACTAGAACCGAAGCGAAGATGCCTCCTCATGTCGGAAATCTCCATATACATTCCATTACGCCATCATATATTGAACTTGATCTGCTCTTCGTAGAGAGTGCGCCAATACAACCATCGGGAAGAGCACTTGACTTGGCCCATGGAATCCTCCAAGAGCATGGACTATACCATCGCAATACTCCGTTTGTAGACGCTGCGTCCAAGGCCAGGTTCGAAGAATTCTTGAAGACAAGAGATCATGAAGTATGGCACAAAGCAGTTCGAATAATCCTCGCCTGTTTCATTGAGGGCGGAGTGGAATGGCTCAAACCTGCTGCTAGACTTTTCACAACCGAGATCATCAACAAGGGGGAGGTTTACCAAGATATAAAAGACGGGAAGAAGGTCGAGTATGGTATTGGCGTTGACTTCGGCTCTGTCGCCGATGGCGAAGACTTTGCAGCAGCAGCCACAAAGTTACTGTCAATCTTCCACATCGACAGTAGTACTTCCAAGTGGGAGACAGAGTATCTCCAGCCAACCATTAGTCTGCTAGGGATAATAACCGATCGTCGCTTCGAAAAGTTCTGCGAATGCGTTATGCATGTCCCATTAAATGATCATGGAGACAGAGCGTTGATAGGACTTGTGCTCCCGGGACAGAGAATGGCGGTCCCCGCGGTACTGTCTGGCGTTGAACAAACGATGACCTCACGGCTATGGGTATTGGAAGAGATTATCGAGAAAGGCAAAATAATTGGATGGAGGTCAGCTATGAACAGGCAGTTTATGATAGGGTGCCCAGAGCTGGTACCCGATGGGAAGTTTGTTGTGAGCCGGGAGAGGCAGAAAGTGTTTGGCCAGAAGCCAATGTAGTGGATTCTCATTTCTAGAGATGGAAAGGGTTCTTAGTGGATGTTTAGCACTTTTTTTCAAGTAGTACTTTAAGCAACACAAATGTGGCGTTCGCCAAGGTCATTAATCGCATGGACACTTTTGCGGTCACTGAGCCCACGAACTCTAATGTTGCAGCCTCGCCGCACTACATTCTCCCAACCTCGAACATATCACACGATCATCTACTATCCTCTTGCTGCATTATTTCACCCATGTCTTTTCCATCACAGATCTGGATGCCGCTACAATGTCTACATCTCCAGAACCCTCTCAACTGTCACCTGACGAGTCCTCCTATCGGCCGCTCGCAGATGCCGACGAAATTCGAATGCTCAGCTTTGAGGCTGGCAATACTAGTGAGCTGATCCGGTGCCAAATTCATCATGTAAAGCTCTCACAGAATCCGACTTACGAAGCTCTGTCGTATATGTGGGGTCAGGTTTCCAAGACGATCTCACTCGGCGAGCAAGCTTTTCTGTCCGCGAAAACCTGTGGCAGGCTTTATTCCATCTTCGAGTCAAGGATTCCAATCGCGTGCTTTGGATCGACGCTATTTGTATCAATCAGGCCGATGAAGGTGAACGCAATCATCAAGTAATGCAGACGGGCCAGAGTTTTAGTCGTGCTTCGAGAGTGCTTGCGTGGCTAGGACTGGATTATCCTACTACCTATGTTGCTTTGGACGCGTTGAAGCGCGTAGCAAAAGCTCCGAAGTATTTCGTACCCAGACCACGGCAAAGTTTTGGATTACATTTCCTTCGGAGCACAAATGGAATGAACAGGGCTGAAAGAATGCAAATCGAGCTGCAAAGCGAAGAGACAGAGGCTATAGAAGAGCTTTTGCTCCCGGGACTACTGGCAACGGCTGTGGATTGTGAAAGGTTCAAGGAACCTCTAGGATCGCTTTGCCGCAAATATGGATCTTTCATGTGTGAGGATGTCAAGGATAATATGTTCGGTCTCCACGCGATGGCTCCTCCTTGTTTTCAAGAGGCTACTGTGGTCGACTATGGCGCACCTTGGTCGTCAATATGGCAGAGTGTGATGGCCCATCACTTCTCGAGACATCAAAACTGGCCAAGGTTGGTTGTCAGTATGACTCAAGAGCTTCAACAGAAGCTGGCAGTTGGTCAGAAAGTATCGGCCTTCACTCATGTGGTCGGATGCAGCATGTGTCGGTTCAGGGATCCTTGCCTGGCAGTCGGTTAAGGCAACTTGTTGTCCTCAAGTCGAACACGAGTAGCCAGGATGCCGACATAAACAAGTCCCATGATATTGACGGAATGCCTCGTTTGAATTGTCTCTTGGCACACGTTCGGAACCTCTATCACACGATGCATCCTAGATCTATAGAGCAGAAAACCGGCACTACCCTGCTATCCAACCTCGCCGACGATTCAATCTCTGAAAGAAGTTCGACTGACTATCTGTGCATTGACCACGGCTGTAATGTGCACGAAGCTCAAGTTACCGGTAATACGTGCGACGTGGGGTTTTCTGAGAAAGGTGTAGCGTTCATAATTTCCAAGGGCTGTCAAGTCGGAGACCAACTCTGTATGTTCGAATACTCGGATTTCATCGCAGTCATCCGGCCTGATCATGCTTCCAACGAGACAGAGTATTCGATTGTAGGAAGGTGCATCACCATGGGAAGTCTGAGGTCGGGACGGCAAACTATGTCTCTGGAGAATACTTTCGGACCACCGGTTGATTTGATTATTGACATTCCTACTTTGCACCTCTTAACCAGTGGGCCTCCGCTAGAAGCACGGAAGGAACGGAAATCGGTGTTTTAGAGTAAAGTATGTAGATCAGAGCAGAATAACAATCGCTTTATTGGAATGAGTAGAGGGTATAAAGCGCCAAACGCCTGCCCCTCGCCGAGTGCCTAGTGTGAAATGTCCAATAGTCATACACTCATTCAGCACCTGTCTCCCAGCCCTTCCCTGACAAACCATCAAATTCACTGACCTCATATTCCATCTTTACTATCAATAGGTGCACTTTCTACTTCGTCCTCTCTCCTTCCGCTCTCAGCCAGCCCCTCCAATGCCTTCTCCCCAGCTTGCTGGTCTGCTTTCACCTCCTCCGGAGCCATCAGCTCAACCACTCCAGTCTTTCCATCTCCGATCTCTCCTCCATTTAATTGTTGCTGCTTGACGTGGGCAAGTTGTACTTTGTAGATCAATGCTGAAGGATGCGAGGCTTTTTGTGTGACTGTTTTCAAGGCGGATGCGAGCCTGAGATATGACATAGTGTAAAGCGATACTGGCTACGGAGTCGGCTTGAGTGATGTTTTTAACTCCCGATGATTATAAGGAAGATGCTTGATGGTGCTGGACTTGAAAGGTTGATGAGGGATGCAGTTGAAAGACGGACGAGGTTAGGCATGCTTACGATCATGTGATGCTGAAGAGCTGTGCCGCCTTGGCTTGCATGCCATACATGCCTCCGGTTCTGCCTAAGGAAGACTCATCACGAACAAAATTTCGAATGATATTTGGATCTTTAAATTGATGGGATCAAAGTTATTTACCTAGATACGTACAAGCCGAGTGCCCACGTGATGCATCTCGATGGTGAAACAGCACGAGGGTTTGTTTTCCTCTGTCTCAGATATCCAGGTTGATGATCTATCTGAACTCACTGAGATATCTTAAGACAGAAATTTCTAGGGTAGTAGCTATTCAAGGGTTTGTTTACATGAAAACACGTGCTCTCGGTTCTCTCAAAAGGGGGCGAGGCGAAGAATATATAAAGACCAGAACGTCTTTGCACTGATACAACCCATCTTGTGTTGGACTTACCATATTGTTAAAGGATGCTGTTACACGTCCTTCCCGAGTAAATAGGAGCCCTCGAGCGGTGGAAAATGACGTCTTCTTCTTACTCTGGCCTCGTGGAGATGGGCTGTAAACGAGGGTTCTTGAGATTAGGCCTTTGAAAACGAGGCTAGACACCATGAACGAACAGATGGACTTATTTCGAGCTTTAGCCCTTCCAGTTAATCTCAAAATTTCAAGATGAGGGAGCAATCTCTAGCGAGATTTGTGCAATTCTAACCGACGCTGGGAGCTGAGCCTTGCTCATAAACCCACAATACTTCAATCACTCCTGCTGATCGCGCAACGCCAAAAGAACTACAACCTACAGGCAGCAATAGATAATCCTCCATCTTCAGCTCTAATTACTCCTTCTGAAGGCACAGAAGCCGTCTTTCAGGATTCTCATGTCTTTGGTGCGTTTGATCATCTCGAAAGCGACGACAGCTGCGGAAGAGATGAAAGCTTCGAACAAGAACTTCCATCCCCAAAGACATCAGACTTACTCCATCAAATCGTAAGTCCACCAGCACCTTTTTCAGTAACGACTCTCTCAGCGACGTTGACTCCGTTCATTCGCCCAGCTCTCCACCTGCTACCGAAGACCAGATCGACGACGAGCCATCTCAGCTATTCTTGAACCGTCACAGAGTAAGACAGAACATCCCTCGTATAAACAGTTTCCTAGCAGCGTATCTAAAGGGTTGTATCAGAAGACCGAGAAGATAATTGGCAGATGGCTGGAAGGCGTTGATCCATGAAGCAGAGATTGTATTCAAGTTCAACGTAAGCACCTTCCCAAACCCTTCTTGTCGCAGCTCTACAACAACTTGAATCGGTGTGAAGTACAATGTATATTGTGAAAGAGAGTTCTACACTGACTTATACCCACCAGACATTCTGCCGCACCTGTGGCTGGGGCCCTGCCAAAGACGACATCACCAACACCCACCCTCAACCCCAGGCCATGCTGCAGATGGTTTCGGACCTCAAAAAAGACATGCAATCCACAGATCCAATGAAGTTTACACAAGATGCCCTTGACGCTTTTAAAGTGCAGTGGTGGAACTGCGAGGGCGAATACTTGGAGGACAATGTCGGCAATGCTTGTGATGGACTTCCTGTGTTTGCTAGTCGAGACTTTTCACCAAGATCTGGGGAGAAGATGACGAGTACGAGTCTGAGTCGGATCAGGAGATGTATGCAGCTCAGTACAAATTGCTCTTGATACGGCGTTTTTGGGACGACAGATGCATTTAGAGAACGGGAATACAAATGTATGACTGGGAGTCTGGCGCTTTATTGGACAACGGGGCATGCTTGGGTGACATGATAGGAACAAACTGCAACAATCAGCCGCAGAAAAATCATGTGCATAGACCTGGAGTAACTGATTGAAGCAAAATCGGTAGAACAATCTGTTTTTCTACTCATGAGTGATACTAGCAGGTGGCTCAATATGGACAGGCACAGTGAAATCGTACTTCGCTTTCAACGGAGGCAGTGTATCAATCGCTGCCTTCTCCCCCGTCAACTCAAACTCGAATGCCAACTTCTCATCAATATCCAGCGCAACCACATAATCACCCGGGAAGATCGTCAAATCACCATTCTCATCAGCCCTCGCCAGGGAACCCAAAGTCAAAGACAGTCGAAGCATCCTCTCGCCACCAATGGAGATATCGTGCAGACGATCGTAAGAAATCAAGGACTTGATCGGCCGAGGAGCTGGGCCTGCATTTGGGCTCGATAGGAAAAGTAGACCGACGTAATCTGATGTACAATTCCCTGTATTCGTCACGACAGCGGTGATGTCGACAAATGGAGTGGTATCACTGCAGTCATCCGAGATGATATCCTGGATGTCGTAGGAATTTTCAAGTATCGTCTCCCAGCTGAAAGCAAACTCCGTATAATGAAGTCCATATCCAAACGGTATCACCGGGTCGCCAGTATACCACTTATACGTTCGTCCAGGGAAAGCGTCGCTGGCATTTGGTCGGAGCCGAATATCGAAAACACTGACCTCATCTGCATAGCTGGCTGGATACTGCGTCACGGGCAAGCGTCCCGTAACAGATGCATCTCCCTTGATGATATCAAGTAGCGCTGTACCGCCTTCTTGTCCAGGATAGCCTACCCAAAGCAGGGCACTGATGTTTACATTTGATAATAGTGCGCTGTCATCGACTTGCCCTCCTCCGAATTGGACCACGACGAGTGGCTTTCCGAGTTTCGAAAGCTCCATGATCAGATCCAGCTGATTTCCGGGCCATCTGAGCGATGTTCTGTCAAATTCCTCTGACTCAACAGTGTTATCGATTCCACCCAGGTAGAAGATGATCTCTGCATCTTGTGTTGCTCTGAGGGCTTCCTCAAAGTCGGATGTGTTCGTGCCGCTTACCGAGGTACCAAAGGCATATGATACTTTCCATTTCTTTTGGAACGCTTCCAAAGCGCTGGTGACATGTTTTGCTTCCCCGAAGTAGTTCCCCTGCATTTGCTCAGTAGCATTTGCGAATGGTCCGATCAGAGCCACTTTCGAGTATTTCTTTTCTCTATCGAGAGGAAGAGTTCCATCATTCTTCAGTAAAGTAATGCCTTCGACAGCAGCCCTGAATGCTAACTTCTGTGCTTCCGGCGTCGAAACATCCGACCACGACAATGAGTCGTACTCGCTTCCGTCAAAATATCCCACCGAGAAGAGTGCAGAGTACAGTCTCTTCAGTGCGCCATGCACAGCTTCCACCGTGGTGCTATTCTTCGCTAATGCATCACCAATCTTCAAATACGAATCACCACAATCAAGATCAGTTCCAGCATTCATCGCCACAGCCGTAGCATCCTCCACACTATCCGTAAAATTATGATACCTATAAATATCATCTACGGCACCACAATCCGAAACCACGAATTGATAATCCTCATCAAAACCCCAATGTCCTCTCAACACATCCTCGAGCAAATACTCATTCGCACAAGCCGGAATCCCATTCACGGAATTATACGAGCACATCACACTGCCCACCCCCACATCCCTGACACATGTCTTGAACGGCGCGAGGAAGTAATCCACAAGGTCCTGCTGCGAAGGATTATAATTATTCCCATGACGACCGCTCTCAACATCATACGCAGCATAATGCTTACAAGTCGCAATAACCTGCTTGCTCTCCACATCCTCACCTTGCAAGCCCGGGATAAAATTCCTCGTATACTGCTGCACATGAAACGAATCCTCCCCAGGCGTCTCCTGCCCTCTTCCCCATCGCGGATCCCGAAAAGGGTTGATATTCGGCGTCCAGAAATCAAAACCAGCGAACCCATAATTTGCAAAGGCGCGAGCTTCTTTTCCAATAACGCGTGCTACATCTCGGATTAGAGCGTCGTCGAATGAGGCCGCTGTGAGGATGGGTGATGGGAAGCTGGTTGCGTAGCTGAAGTTTCCGGTGGGTGGGAAACGGACTCCGGGACTGGAGCCTACGCCGTGGAGGCCTTCGTTCCACCATTCGTAGGAGGGGAGACCGAGTCTAGAGGATCCGGAAGAGGTGGAGACGAGGTTGGATATTTTCTCTTCGAGGGTGAAGGAGTTGATGAGAGATGCTACGCGGTCTTTAATGCTGAGTGATGTGTCGCATACTTTGTGAGATGAGAGGGGGCTTGTTTGACAGACGGGAGTAAATGGAGCGTCTGAAATGTCGTACGGTAGATTTGGTTGCGCACCAGGATGTGAGAAACTGGGAGTGCTGATTGGGGAAGCTATCCATGTCCACAAGACCTTCTGAGCCGTGGAGAACCACATGATGGCTTCGCTGGGGTGAGATTAAGATGAAATCACCGTTTCTGAAATACACAGTATATCAGAGTGTTCGTGGTCACCCAGAACAGACTCCGATATAGAAAACCGATGATCCAAAGCATCCAAGTCTCGTCCTCCAAATAAAGAGGGACTGCCGATCACGACCCCACTTTACAATAACGCAGCGCCTCCCACTTTCGATAAAAGTTATGATACTATTGGAGCGCGTACTGCAGGCCGATTAAGTCCAGTGCTTAATCGATGTCACGTAACATGTGTGAGTTGGAGCACGCTGACCTGTCAGTAGTATCTTTGCCCGAGGGATGAAATGAGCCTCAAACGTGGAGTGGCTCCGAGTCCCACAATCATATTTACCCCGCAGTTTGGCGGGGTTCAGAAGCCATAGACGCTGCCTGGATCTATGTTTCACTGGGCGATGTACATGCTCCCGATGAAAATCAAGTATCGACTTCATGAGGCTGGGGTGGGAAGAAGGATCTAGCGTCTTCAGTCTCCTAGGCAGGAACAGGCAGGGAGAAAATATCGTTTCAAAATTACGATTCTTGGTATAATGGGCAAGATTAAGCGAGGATTTGTTGTCATTTGTGATCTACTTATGGGTGAGAAACGGAAGGAAATTCCGGGACGCATAATCAGACTGAAATCATGGACTGGTTTCAATATATTCGTTTTGTATCTAATTCACTAATTCGCTAACTGCAGGAGTCAGAAATCCGGGCTCCTGACAGAAAATCCGGCCATCAACCCTTTGCGCGATCATATTTCCATGCGTAAACATCGCAGTCGTCAATACCCAGGTTTCCAAGCCATAAACATACCGGATATTTCCTTCAAATTCAGAATGCCGCGACTACTTCCTGTCCGAGGTCCGTTTTAGGTTTCACATCTCAACCCAGAACTTCACCAGCCTTCCTCTCCAATCCTGCAATATCACCAATTCCGGAATTATCCAACCAAGCCTTCGCCTTCTCAACAACCAACTCCCACGTACCTTCCTCCTCAGCGCACTTCTTCTGTAAGAACTTGATGACCAGAAGCGTCAACCAGACATTAGCATCGACTCCATCCGGTGCATCAATGTCCATCACTCCCATGATAAGGAAAGCATGCTTGTCACTATCCGAGGCCCAGAAACCATCAAAATCTTGGAGCTCGATCAATGCGAGGACTTTGTCGGCGACGGACTCAGGGACGGTGAATTGCGGTGCTTGTGCAGGGGTAGGTGATGATGGAGCTGCTCCTCTGTCGTAATACTGGCCGGGTGAGCTAGGTGAGTAGGAGGGAGAAGTTGGCGAGTATGCGGGCGAGGCTGGCGAGAACTTTGAAGAAGCCGGTGACATTCTGGCATCTACCGGAGCAAGTGCACGAAAAGTTGGACGAGAACTAAATGAGGCAGGCGAGGGTGCAGGAGGAGGTGGCGGTGTACCAAAGCTGAGAAGACCTCCCCTAGACGATGATTGTGATTGCATCTCAGCTTGAGGAGGCTGAGCAGATCCGAACATGGACTGTTGAGCCATACCCATCGGTTGGAATGGAGAGCTACCGAATCCTTGTGTTGGTGTTGCAGCAGATCGTGACATAGCGCCAAAACTACCCATCGAAGATGCAGAACTACGCGCACCGCCACGATTGCCACTACTACCGCCCTTTGTAATATGCTTTCTCGCGGGCTGTGCCAAGAGGGCGTCAGTGCCAAATCCATATGGTGGAGGCTGGGCGTTGGACTGTTGGGGCGGTGACATGGATTTCCGAGCAGCCATCGATGGAAGGACCTTACGATGTCTCTTTGACGTGCCGTTATCGATTTGCAAACTTCTGGTCTCGAGCATTGGGGAGGATTCTATATCATATTGAACAGAAGCGCTTTCTTCGGTATCTTTGATATAGTCAGCTATGGGAGTCCTTTGATGGGAGGCTACGAATCGATACTGGCAAGGAATTTGAGTCTCGGGGTCAAAAGGGGACTTACCGATCATGTCGAAATCATCACTCATATCCTCATCAGACGTATCTCTCAAGGCCTTTCTTGAATTCTCCTTGTCGTTCTCAGCAACCGCCACAAACGAGCACCATTTACCAGCAATCTGGAACTTTTCCCCAAGTCGAACAGCTTCTCTCTCGAGCAAGTCATCGAAAGAGCTTGGATAGACATCCTTGACGAGAATACCATCTTGATTCTTCGCATCGTAGATCCAGCCACGACCCTCCTCCAGATCTTGAACAGCCTTCTTGGCAGCGAGCTGATGGATTGTTTGAGCGGGTGCAGGAAGTACCTCGATCGGAATCTCCAATGCTAGAGGTCCATGCTCGGATGTAGCTCGTAGAACAACTGCAGTCGGATTGCGTTGAATGGTTTCAGGAGACATCAACAGGTAGACTGTAGTTCGGGAGAATGCGTAGAGGGATGGGATCTTGTGAGGAGCTTGCAGAAGCTTGGGTGTGGGGACTTTCGGGAGATAGTGGTTAGAGTCCTTCAATCCTTTGATATCCTCCTTCTCGGGATCAACAGCGGTGTCAAAGAGTGACATTGTGGCCTTGGGCTTCTCTGGAGACTTCGCTTTATCACTATCAGAGAGCAGGACCTTGAGCCCTTCCGTGACCTTCTCGATCACCTCAAAGTCATCATCATCCTTTTCATATTTGACTTCGAGCGTGTAATCGGTGATATGAGGAGTGAGGGCACCACGCAGCATGCGAACGACAGAGTTGTCGAGTCGCTCACCGTCCTGAACAGCTTGCGCGAATCCGTTCCCAGCACGAGCAAGTCCTTCAATGAGAGCATGCGAGACACCACTCCCGATTCCGAGAGGGAAGATTCTAATCTTGCCTTTGCTCTCCTCCACTTGCTTGTTGATATAATCGAACAACTCATTTTGGCTTTGAATATCTCCATCGGTTAGAAGAATTATTTCGAGGGGAATGTCGGACCAGCGACGTTCAATTGTGCCTTTGATTGCACCGAAGGTTTGAGTTCCTCCCATGTCTGCTCCGAATGTCTGAACATGATGAGTGGCTTGCTGGAGAGTTTCCTTGGTGTAGCTTTGGCTCTTCTCCCATAGGAAGGAGTGACGGCTACCAAATGAGCAAATGTTGAATTTGACTCCAGCAGGCATTGACTTCAGGAAGACATTCATCGCTGAGCGAAGCATTGGGATGTTGTGCGCCATGCTGCCGCTTCGATCGGCGACGAAGACTATCTCGGGTCGTGACGGTGGAAGAGAGAACTTGGGGACGAGGGTTGCCATCAAGGCTCGATGGTTGATGATCGTTGGGTGCGTCTCCAGAATAGCCTTCGGAGTACCGACATCTTTGGACTGGACGATCAGAACGAAGTCTTTCTCGAGCGCGGCACTGCCAAGAGACAATGTTGCCGATGCTTTGCTCATTGTCGGGTCTGCAGTAGTTGCTGTGGAGACAGTTCCCATGGACACGGCAATAGGATGTGATGGCGACTGAACTCCCTTTATGAACGAACCCTCAGGCATGTTGACATCGACGATGATCTTGATCCCATCATGAATTTGAGCTGTGACTCCAGAGGGGGTGCCATAGTCCGGGCTGGGTCCATATCGAGGAGCAATCTTTGTGGGAATCGTGAATCTAATACCCTCAGTCTCGTAGTGCTTCAGCTCTCCGACGTAGGTAATCTCGATAATGACGCTCTCGCCGGCGGGAATGTTTCCGAGCTTCGTACTGAACATGTCAGAAGCTTCTGGTGCTTGCTGGAGCAGACCAGCCGTTTCGCCCTTGGCGACCGCCTTGTGGAATATTTCTTGAGCCTTGGCCTTCTCCTTCACGAGACCCCGAAGGATCTTCTTGCCAACTTGGCATGTGAAGCTGACCACAGAAACGCCGTCGTAAAGAGGGAACGCATAGGTGCACTCCTTGATGGCGTCTGTTGTCGATGGGTTCTTGAATGTCTGCTTGAGTATTGTACGGGAGGTTGTTGAGAGAATTGTGCTGTGGACCTCGCTCTCGAGGAGGGGCAAGTATTGCCGTGGGGTGTATTGGTAGTATTGGATGTGTTTCGGGGTAGCTGGTAGGTACCAGCAACCGCAGAAGGAAGTCATGACGTTATCGGGAGACGTGTATCTTGGTGTTGTGAGATTCTTGTTCGTGTTCGAGTTTTTGTTTTGTTGTTGATGATGAAGGATCGAGGAGGAGGATGGTGGGGTGATGGTTATATATTCTAAGCGAGGGGCGGCTCAGCCTGGTGCCTGGGAATGTGTCACCGCGAAATCTGCCTTACCTGCCAAGACCCAACTATAATCCTGGAACGGTGACAACAAAGGAAACACGAAGCTTATTTTGCTTTTGATACGGTAAAAGCCGCCACTTATTGAATGCAAGTGATGATACATTTGCTGAAACACGTGACATTGTTTTGTCAATGAAGGCCTGGAGGCAACAGTCTTTTGTGTCTTACCGACACGTAATTTCACGCGACGCTCACAGACTCTGGATTCAAAGTGCTTTGATTCCTACATCTATCAAACCACGCATTAAAGCATCCGCTGGGGATCTGGCAAGAGCGTTAGTGTTAGCTGCCAAACACTGAGTGACTTCTTTGAGAACAGTGAAAACAGCCCAGCTAGCAACGAAATTGCCTAGAGCTGTGCTAGAAATCCGATTCTTCAAATATGATATTCAAATGCACTCATATTCGGACACTGGTCCTTGAAGCTTTCTTGTAAATGAATCCATCTTGTATACCCAAAGCATGAATACGTTACTGTGGCAGCTCTTTGCTTGATCAAATCTCAAACTAAAACATCGACTCATTGTTGGAAGTGTATAACGGGATCAGCTCCTAGTATTGATGATTTCTATATGTATGATAAAAAAGAATTTGATGGTGAAGAAGGCTGCGGAGAGCGAACACGTCGTATGAGATAAATTTGTCTTTGGAAGAAAGGGAAGAACATAATTACGAGCCGCAATTGTTCTGGAAGTAAACCGAACAAGCAGTAGTAATAATATCAACTATGATGTATGAAAGGTAGAGAATTTGATAAAATGCCAAGGAAGCTATCAAAAAAAGGTAACTTATTTTCCCTTTAAGCCTTCCCTTTGGTACTCTGCCTGATCTTCGTAATGAGCACAACATAGTCGTGGCATTTACAAACATTTTAATCAAGGTCTAAAGAGAATTCCATGTAGATAGAAACTTCAAGGAGAGTCCGCCCTTCTCTCATGCGACCTCGGCCAATCTGTATAAGAACATGTGAATAAAATACCCAACACAATTGCCGGCGGAACTACGGCTCAACAATCAGAGCAGAGATTAAGTATCGTACATTTCTCTCTGTCTGAGCTCCACGAACAGAATCTAGTAGCGGGGTAAGACCTATACTAATACAAGTAGAAAGCCTTTCGCGGGTGGTACTCCTCCGGCGGGGTATCTAATCCCAGTCGACCGCCGGCCCGGCAAAGCCTCCATGCATGCAGGTACCCAACCTAAACCTTACCCCTACAGAAAATAAACCTTCTAGCTCCCTGTCCCCCAATTAATTAATCCGACTATCACAACACTCTATGTGAGTCTATAAACATATTTGTGATTAGTTCACGGTTTTCAAGTGATGCTCGACAACCTATTCGGTAGATGCGGTCCGGATTGAGTACCCGATGCGAGCCTCCCCACAGCGGAAAGGAAATGCAAGAGCCTCCGAGATGGGCTTCATTCTTATTTAAAGCGTACTTGGCGTCCTGGTTTCCTACTGTTTCATTCCACCATCTCATCTATTTCTCTTGTCGAGGCTTGAGTCTTCACTATGTTTTCGAAGACAATCATAGCTGCTTCTTTGCTCGCTGCCAAGGCAGCAGCAACAATCTTTTATGCTGGAGTCGCAGAAAGTGGTGGAGAGTTCGGTGTATACAGTGAGATAGCGTTCTATGTCTGCATGATACATTGCTGACATTTTCAAGGCGCATCTGCGACACCCGGCACTGGTCTCCCTGGGCGTTTCGGAGTCGATTATGCTTTCATCAACAAAGCCGCGATCGATGTCTATGTCGACCAGAACAAAGTCAATCTTTTCCGTGTAGCTTTCCTCTTGGAGCGAATGTGCCCACTATCATACGGACTTGGAGCTAAGTTCAATGAGACAGTTTGTCGTATCCTGCCATCCTCCTAGTTCATGACTAATCCTTCACAGCATTTCCAAGAATTCGCAGATGCTGTCAACTACATCACGGTCACCAAAGGTGCATACTGCATTTTGGATCCCCACAACTATATGCGCTACAACAACCCTTCTCAACAACCGATGACCGGAAGTATTATCGGAGACACTTCAGATGTAACCGCAGCGACGACAGCTCAATTTGCTGCATTCTGGGGCGAGCTCGCTTCGAGGTTCAAGAGCAATGAGAAAGTTATCTTTGGCCTCATGAACGAGGTGAGATAACTAACCCTTTACTGGAGTACACTAAGTATTGACAATGCACAGCCTCATGATATGGACAATAACTTGGTGCTGACCAACGACCAAGCTGCAATCAACGCCATCAGAGCAGTTGGCGCCTACCAATTGTAGAAAAATCAATTTCTTAATGGACCTTGAGTATTGGCTAATATGAATCAGGATCCTTGCTCCCGGCGGAGGCTGGACAGGAGGACATTCCTGGACTGAATCATATACTGGAAACTCCCCCGCCAACAGTGAAGTGATGTTCAAAATAACCGACCCAGTAAACAACACTGGCATGTCTCCCATCTCATATCGAAAAATCCTTCACCCTGACTAATGATCCACAGCATTTGACATTCACGAATACCTCGACGTTGACTTCTCCGGCGGCCATGCCGTCTGCTCCCAACCCGCAGCCAGCAATCTCGCCAGCGTCACAGCTTGGCTCAAAACATACGGTTTCAAAGCCATGATCACCGAATTCGGCGCCGCAAACGGCACACAATGCGCCACCTACCTCACAGACATGGTCAACTACATGGCCGCCAATGACGTCTACATCGGCTGGACTGCTTGGGCTGCTGGTCCATTCTGGGGAACTTATTCACCCTGCTGCTCTGACTCACAACAATGGGGGAGTCTCGAACCTGGAAGCTTGGCTGCTGATGGAAGTCCTGGACTTTATACTACCGTATGGCAGAAGCTGATCCAGCCTTTGTTGCCTACTTCTTTACAGAAGACTGGTATTTCCAATGTCAAGGGGCCCGGTGGTGTCGTGGGACCGATTTCGAGTTCGACGATTAAGACTTCGACTGTGGTTTCGACGTCAAGTATTAAGTCCAGCAGTATAACCAGCACGAAAGTCTCAACTACGAATACGAAATCTGCGACATCTTCGAGCACGGAAGCTAGTAGCACTGCTTCTGCTGTGCCGCTCTATGGACAATGTGGTGGCGGCGGCGCGACAGCACCATGGACTTTGCCGTGTGTTGCGGGCTCGACATGCAAGTTTGTCAACGACTGGTACTCGCAGTGTCTTTGATCTGCCCTAAGCAATTTCAGAACCTCATGTATATACTGTCCGAACATCTCGACTGCACATAGTCTAAATTTGAAGAACAGGTCAGAGTAGTTCCAATACTCCTGTGACATTCGACCACTCTATGTCTGGCACCTCAGCGCCTTCTCGATGCCGAGCATGATATTTCTGGTCCATGCCTAGAGTATACGCACCACCAACAACGGTAAACTCCTTCACCTGCCCGACCTCAACCGGTCTCAGCGTAACAGGTATCGTGCAGCCCTTCAAGGCATACAACTGATCGCCAACCCTCGCATCAGGATGCACCAACCCCAAAATCTGACTCCCATCCAGCGCGGCCAATTTCATCCCACTTCCCAACACCTTCTCTAGCGTAGCAATGAACTCCTCCAGAAGGTTCTCATCTGGATAGGCGTAATTATGGAACGTGGTAGCATCATACTCGGATTTCAGCATCGACCATTCTCGTAATGTGAAGTCCTTGAGCTTGAACTCGGCATTTGAGTCAATCCAATTTATCAGAGCGATATTGTGGATCGCTCCTCGACCCCAAGGTGTCCATAACGAGGCAAAGCAATCTCGTGCGCATTCGTAGGAGATACTGTCGGGCAGGAGACACATCGTTAGTGTTCTGTATATGGCATCTCGGACATCGCGATCGGAGTCAGGCGCATTCCATAATTCTGGCTTCGTCCTGATCAGGTTCGCAGTGGCGTGGATCCATGGCTTTTGAGGTCGTGCTGGCAGTTGAACGATACCGTCTGTGCTGATTCCCGTACTTAAACCAATGATCTTGCCTAGGAATTTTCCCTTGACTTTCAGAGCTGTGGTATCGGAGCCATCGAGAACAGGCATGAAGCTGTTGACTGATTTCCACTCGAAGAAGCTCTTCTCTTGGATGGTCAAAGATCCAGACCACAGGTCGACCAGGTTCGGTACCCATGTAGGCAATTTCATATTCTCCGAGCTTTGAACACGAATCCCTTTCAAGCATATGAGATCCAGAGACTTGGTGTATCGCATCATCGATAGTACCATATCTATGACAATGGCCTCGAGTGGTTGCTTGTAGTTTGGAACAGGAACGAATCTTGCGCCGTCATGACATAAGCCTAATAAAGCAAAGATCCTGTCTCTAGGCTCCGTAGAAAGTGTCTGATGACTCCAACTGATTGCATCGAGTAGACTGATCGGCTGAGGCCTGACATTGTCGTGATTGTGAAACTCGAGTAAGTGTAAGGCGTTTGTGAAGCCCCTCGTCTGTCTAGGACCAGAACTGATCTCCATCACTTTCCAAGCCGAAAGTGCTCTCGCCACAATCTCCCAAGGGATCTCAGCTTTACCCCATACAACAGTCGCTTTTGGCGCTACGGTGACTTCTTGGATAATCCATACTCTCTTCCAATACGCCTGGTTGAAGAATGCATCCATAATAGCCAGCTGATTTGCCATCCAATCTTCCTTTGTGGCGAAGCTGAACGACGAAAAGTCGTCAAGCAGCATCTGTGCGTCTCCGACAGATGATGAACCATCGCTAAGTCGGTTTATCAGACTCTGCTTCTTGATAAGGTATTCCACAGCCTCGGAAGGATATCCGCACAGCGATCCTTTGCCAACCCAAGAAATGACTTCGGAGGACTTGGCGTATATTTGACGCATGTTCCGCACCTGATTACTTCTCTCCTCGTTATCCGTTTGGTTGATACACAAAGCGTCTACCCACAACCGCACGGAACCTCGTGTTGCGTTCGGACATCTCATTCTCCTCACATCATACAGTGCATCAGCCAGACTCGCTGTGATCTCGACAAAATATCCACCAAGTTGAATGCTACGAGTGCTATCTGGTCGTCCCCAGCAATAGGACAAAGCCAAGTACGGGGCTGGGTTTATGAGGGACTCGTGCTCAAGATAACAGTCCAACTTCCCGTCTTCGGTATCGCTGAATTTGACGACCAGCAGTCGATAGTCGTAATTGTCAAAGTCAAGCTTTCTGTAAGGATATGGGTAGACTTGAGTTCCAGCTTTTGCACTCCTTGGAGTTGTGACGTTTCTCATACCCCGCCCGGGCCAGTTCTCCTGTGCGACGGAATCATCTAGCATGGCTTTGCCATCGACGATGAATCTGTAGAAGACTTTCCGTACCGATGCATCCACTCGTAAGTCTCCTCTGAACACTGCTGGACCACCCCGTTTTGATAGCATCTCAAGCTTGATGGGCTTTTCTCTATTGAAGTTACCGACAACTGACACATCTCTCGCTTGCCCTGCCCAAATAAAATAGACCTTCGGCATTCCGTTGGTACATGGAGAGGCAACGGTTTGTCAGTTTGCGTTATAACAATGTAGCCTGATTATGTCCGGAACAATGATCGCCAGTTTTCCGGACGATGCACGACAGTGGGAGAGTTGTTTGGCCGGAAGTAAAAAGAATGTAGCGTGGAGAGTATTCGGCACTGGAAGACAGTGTGAGATCGGATACCAGGCACAGTGACACCCTACAGAGCAGATTTGGAGGTATCGAGGCTGACAGATAACATGGAGGGGTAATCTTCCTGGCGCCCGTGTCACTGTGCATTGCATATGCAGTACCACGTGAGCTCGCTAAGCAGAAAAGGGGGGAATAAGCACATGACAACAAAGTTGTCAACGAATGATAAATCATGTAGGCACGATTGGAAGACCGTCTGGCAAGTGTCACAGGCTTTCCTCATAGCTGGAACAGAAGAAAAGTAGACGGATAAGGGCTATGACTTCCAAGCGCCCAAGCAATTTTCAGCCTTCTGTTACTACGACGAAGACTGACCAGAAACAGACGAATCACGTGCATATCAGAAGCGAAACAAATAAAAGTGGCATCTTCACCTTCCAATCGTGGACTGTTTCTTATCTCCCAAAAAACCTCAGACAGAAATACTTTTCCGCAAAACTCTTACCTCAACCCACCGCGACTCAAATCGGCATGACTCACGACACCTTCCCTCAATGTAACCTCTTTCCACTTGAGATCCGTCGTCAAATTTGGAAAGCCTGCCTTCATCGCCGTATTGCAGAAGAAGATATCCCTTTTACTCTCCTCGATGGAAAAGAGTCTCGTCAAGCATGTTGGCCGGTCCGCACGGTCTTGCTGAATGCTCGGGTGCCTCTGCTGGTGTCAGTAAACAGTGAAGCACGCGCTGTAGTGTTTGAGTCTGGCAGGCACCAGATTACGCAGGACCACCTGAGCCTGAAGCCGATCTGGCTTCAGCCTAAGATTGACCGCGCGCTTCATGTTAACTGGTATGTACTTTCTAAATTCAAATTGGGGTTGAATTTGAGGACCTTGGTTCGTTTGGTCCCGATCCTGTTACTTCTGCTAGAGATACATGCTAATGCATTGACCAGGACGCGCAGAAGGGATGAAGAGTATTACAGGATTAATAATGCCATGGATTCAGAGCTCGAAGGTGCGCCTGTGATGATCCTAGTCAACAGGGCAAACTATGTTTACAACATGCGTGTATCGATCGTTGCGGATTACATCTTTCAGTTCAATCTGGAAGTTCTGATGAACTGTTCCTCTCCAGCACTACCTGATACAGACTCTATGGGCAATGACTTCATGACATCCGCGATTCCACAAATTGTCATGGACGCTGCATATGAGGATGTGAACAGAAGAGCGCGCGATCTCGACGACATGCTATGCATGTTCTACGGTCGCGAAAACAAGGCTATATTCACAACCGTTGTAGCGATCTCCCTTCATGTCGATAGAGAAGCTGCTCTCGCATCCGGTCTATTCGGTTTACAAGCCGATGCTCCAGTGCAAACAGTTGACTGCAACGATCTGCCTCGATTACGCCAATTTTACAAGCTCTTCAAATCAGATACTGCTTTGAAAGAAGCTGAGCCTCATGTATAGAAACTATTCAATGTCATTCTCAGCCCGCAGTTCCACGCACATGTGCTTGTGTGGCAGGAGAAAGTCAAATGGCTGTTACAAGTCGGCGTCTGGAAAGTCCTCAAGAGAGACGACGATATCCAGGATTTTGGAGGTACTAATCCACGATTTATGTGGACACCAGCTATACCCTAAAATCAGCTTGTGATACGCATGGACCAGTTCGTACCTAATAACGACCACTCTTGGTGGAAAGAACATGCTGAAAAGCAGACGCCAAAGCTGATACCACAGGTTATGTTGCGACCATGCGATAACCAGTGTTGTAAAGAAGAAAGAAGGCCGGAAATGTTTGGAGAAGTGTGGTTCTCAAATGATGACTTCACGGGTTGAAGCAAATGGGAGCAGGCAGAGTTATTCGTTGGATACCCAATTCTGCTTCTTGAAGTGAGTAGGTGCATACTGGCGCCCCTCGACATGTCCACTCGCTCGTTCCCGCCATTTCGTAGCAATGCTGACGATGACATATCAAGGAGAGTGTAAAAGCTGTGCTTGAACGCGTGGAAGGTACTTTCACCACCATTATCAAGCATGTTTACCTTAAGCGAGGCCACCCCTCTCAAACGCAGACTTCCGGGGCATCTGTAGGCACCCCGGTAGTCATCTTCTTCTTAAGAGATGAGTGCATCATTTTGGCACCACGCAGGGTGTCTGGAAAAGACGAGTGGAACAAGGTCGGAACATAAGAATAGGAGAAGCACTGAATTATGGAAGCAGAAACAGAACGTTTGCAGAAAACAGCACGGGGAAGGGTTTGCGGTGAGTTACTGAAAATTGGTAGAAGCAGGAACAAAATGACAAAGCCAAAACACTTCTTTCAAAGCACCGCACTTTCGCATTCGAAACCGCGTGGGAGCCGCAGATTTGTCATCCTCTCTCAGCCAGCCCACTTGATTCAAGACAAAATCTCCTCCGCTTCCTTAGTTCTTCAAATCAGATTGCCTCGCCTACGGCGGGAGTCCGGTAGTTAAAGGAAGATTGACGTCGGATCCACACCAGGTTTACCATGTCAGCTTCTTGTTACAGGATCTTGGCCCCGCTCCCAATGTAGGTGCATTCCGTGCCAGGTTGACGGCCGTTTTCGTCGTTGACAGAAAATGTGGTCGTAGAAGCTGTGCTCAAATTGACGTAAAGTTGAGCCTTCTGGAAGCGAAATAGTTCTGCCTGTGTTCTTGTTAGATGACCGCAAAAGAATAAACCTTGAAGATGACACTGGCTCAGAGGCAAAGAATGCGTAAGAAAACTCTTGTTCCCTCTTCGACAAGATCCAAGAAAAATGCCACGCATGTGCAAAGCCCCTGCCAAGCTACCAATCTAAGACGCAGATCTCCCATCGCCACCCATGCATGTCGCAATCAGAGTTCAGGCTGATAGAAAGAGTGGGGAATAACCACGCCAAGATCTCAACTGTGTTTCCTCCTTCCTGATTATTCAAATGCCCGTTTACCGTTTCGTTTCGTGAAGACGCTCTCCTTCGAGGTTGATGCACCACGTGTTCCCAGATGCGAAGATAGAGTCCCGCAACAAGAGGAAGCAAATGAATGATATGTAGCGGCGATACAAATGGCGAGTCAAAACTTGACTCGAGCCAAATAGCTGATCGGATCCACAGGAAAGTATAATTCTGCCCTGCAAACAGCATAGCCGATATCCTGGATGTGCTTGGGAAAAAATCTAGAAACGAAACGCCACGAAAAAGCTTATCTTCTCAGTCTTCCAATCCTGCCATAACCGAAAAATCCCCGCTTCCAGCTGTTTGTTGCTTGAGCAGGAAACGAAACAACACCAGCTCGCCATATGTGGATGTAAGTAAGTTGCACTCAAAGGTCTGGATGTTAGTGGATGCACAGCTGCATGCAACAGCGGCCCCTCTCTACAGCACATGAGAAGCACCGCTGTGAGAGGACGAGATCGGATCAAACCCACAAGATTAGATAACAAGATCTCAATCTAAGCCCCGTTCCGGCAGCTCAAGACTGTTCTGGAAGGTCTGGCGGCCTGGTTTCTTCAAAACGAAGACAAGGCGACAAGGGCCGTACGCCACCCGGTCATCTCTCCGAAGCGGCTGTTTCGAATGTTCAACTGCCGTCGGTTCATCCGATAAGTGACATTCCTCCTCGAGTCATCTCACTCACTCACAGCATTCCTAAGCACCACCAAGACCACAGCCCCAATTCGTCCTCTCAAGTTCAGCAGCTAAAATCCGTACATCGCACCTCGCTACCGCAAAGCCAATAAACGTGGTGACAAGCGAGTCTGGAAAAAATGCGAGAATTCCTTGGCCCGACGTCCGATAAAGTATTCGACGAACTCAAAACAGCGGCGCCGAAAACGACAGCGACCAATCCAAACTCATTCTCCCGGCCAAGAGGATAGAAAGCAAACATGCATCTCCACAGCTCGGTCCGGATGCAGGAATACCTTGTAGGTTAGACGACAAGCAGGTCCACAGCTGTCAGTAAATAAGGCTTGACAAGGCTGGCTTTGCAGGCATGGGTTATATCGCCGAAGAGGAAGAGAGAAGAGAGGGGAAGCGTATGATGCTGCCAAGATACCTCAACACCACCTTCCCAGTCCAGAGGGTCCGAAGCAGAAATTAGAATGGATGTCTGTATAAAGACCTCTAGCAATCCTTCTCAAAAACTTGCTTTCCTTTCTTCTCACCCAGGTCAAAGTTCCCGAACTATCACGCTCTTTCATAATGCATACTTTCTTGACTATCCTCCCCCTCGTAGCGACTGCGCTTGCAGCTCGTCCGTACCTCAATGAAGCTGATACTGGGTATGTACCCTCACATTTCACTATCAACCGGCACTCAAAATCAAGAAGAAAATGCTAACAACCTTCTAGAATCGACGACGTCCTCGGCTCAACAGCCACAGGCGAACTCCCACCCCTCGAAAGCATGATCGGCCTCCCAGACTTCGAATGGGCCGCCCGCAAATACATGAACACCACCGCCTACACCTACTACCGCAACGGCGCCGCCGGCGAGTGGTCCTACCGCAACAACCTGGAGATATTCGCGCGCTACCGATTCCGTCCGCGTGTCCTGGGCATGGATGTCACGAAGATTGAATCTACGCTTCCTACTACCCTGCTCGGATATAACTTCTCGATGCCGATATTCATCTCGCCGGCTGCGAGGGGTGGGTATGCGAATGTTGCGGGTGAGGAAGGTCTTGTGAAGGCGGCTGGGGAGGCTGGGATCCTGTATATGGTGAGTTTCCTCTTTTCTTCAAGAAGAAGACGATGATGGTGAGTTCAATTGAACTGACATATCGAACAGCCATCTGGATTCTCGTCTTTGACCATGGAGCAAATCGCCGATATGAAAGTCCAAAACGGAACTTACGGACCCCAAGTGACTTTCCAACAGGTAACCTTACCCGAGACATTGTGAGAGGATTAAATCATTATTGACAACCCCCAGATCTACCTCAGCGAAAACCTAACCGCCAGCGCCATCGCCTTCAAGCGCGCCGAAACCACCGGCTCCAAAGCCATCGTCATGACCGTCGACTCCGCCGGCGACGGCGACCGCCACCGCGCCGCCCGCTACGGCGTCGGTTCCGCCGACTCCTCCTACACCTACCAGACCTGGGACTACTTCAAGCAGCTGCAAAACCTCACTTCTCTCCCCATCATCCTCAAGGGCATCATGACCGTCGAGGACGCCCAGCTCGCGTACGATAACGGCGTTAAGGCTATTATCCTGTCGAACCATGGTGCCAGACAGTTGGACGGTGCGCCTTCGTCGCTGGAGACGGCGTTGGAGATTCATGCTGAGGCTCCCGAGCTGTTCAAGCAGATGGAGATCTATGCGGATGGAGGTGTCAGGTATGGATCTGATGTCCTGAAGCTTTTGGCGCTTGGTGTTAAGGCTGTTGGGCTTGGTCGCTCGTTCATGTATGCCAATTGCTATGGTACTGAGGGTGTTGCCAAGGCGATCAGTATCTTGAAGAGGGAGATCTCGATTGATGCTGCGAACTTGGGTGTGGGAGACTTGAAGAAGATCGATCCTTCGTACGTCAAGTGGGAGAACAACAACTGGTGGTCTTGAAGGATGGGTGAGCTGTGGTGCGGATTCGATTCTGTATATATTTTGAGAAGGCGTGTTGTATATAGCCTAAGCAGTAGCGCTTTATGGGACTTTTCGTAAAGAAGGTGCTTGCTCCAAGTTCCACTTCCTGTAGGATCCGTTTTGTTGTTCATTATTCGAAATTTTATCCGCAACTCAAAACCTGTGCAATGTGACCCTGTATCTTAGAAAGCGTGTTTTGAACCACCATGGTGATATTCTCCTTCGCCGCAGAACAAAAGGACTTCCTCTTGTAGATGACAATGGAAAGAGGGCTAGCTGAGGGGACCAACCTGGGGTAATTTCAGACTAAACGGCCGTGGAGGAAATGTGGAAGATACTAAACGGAATGACATATGCCCAGAATATCAGCATTAAATTATCTGACTGCAACTGCATATGGCAGGAGTCGAAAAAGATCGAAAGAAACCGCTAGTATGAGAAAGCTCAACCGCGTCTGCGAGTAGTTGGACTCTTGCCCTTGGGAGTCGAAGTCGTAGTAGACTTTCCAGATGAAGCCGCGATAGGAATCTTCTCCCTTTGCTCGCTCTTGACAGACTTCTTGGCCGGCGCATTCCAATAGTACACCATTTGCGTGGCCAAGACAGCATTCAAAGCAAATCCTGCAACAAATCCATACAAAATCAACTTGTCGTCCACCTCTTGCAATGTAGTGAAGATCCGGGACAGGGAGCCGAGGAGGTAATTGAAAACCTGAGTTTTAACAGTCAGCAGAGGCTCCAATACTAAGAGAAGGAATATTAGAGCCAGAATTGTGGAGAGATCACTAACAGCGAATGCGCTCAACTGTCCAGTTCCACCTTCTTGCCAGACAGCAAGAATCTGCGGAAGCTTTGCAGCCACACCCAAAGCACCAGCACCAGCCTGCAAATATCCCAATGTCTTCATATCCACGATATTCTTGCTGAATAGCGTAAAAGCACCAGTGGCCAATGCAGCAACAAATAATCCAGCAGCACTAGCCTTGCCGCTGTAATGTAGAACCAACACGGCAATAACCACATTCTGCACCATGATCAAGCCAGTCTCTCCATACGTGCTGAACGGGAATTCCTGGCGCACATTGTAGGCGAGCGAGATGAGGTATGCGGATGTCTCGAGGAGGTAGGAGAGGAAAGAGATTCCAGACGCGGATCGCGAATTGATCAGCTTGAGGATCTGGGGGACTTTGACGATGGAGGAGGCGCCGATAATGCCGATTCCTAGACCTTTCGAGATTGCAAGTTTGATACACTCGGTGGACTCGATGTCGATGTCGAGGAGGAGCTTCTTGTAGCAGGACTCACCGAGGATGGAGACTCCGAGGTCGTGGATGGGCGTAGGGAGGTTGTGCGTGATGGGTTGAAGGGCGCTGCGAAGGGAATCCATGGTGAAATTTTGCAAATGCGACGCGATGCAAGAGTAAATTTGCAGAGGAAGTTGAAGGCTGTCGTCGCAGAGAGATGTTGTGATCTGGTGGTTGGAGAGGGAGAGGAAAAAGAAGAATGGATCAGACGAGGCTGTCAACATTACATCTGAACCGCGGTTCAACGTTTATCCGAGGCCGAAAGCCGAAATGTTATCCCGATCCGAGCTGCTTCTCTTCTCCTTTCCTCCCATCCTCCCATCCTCTCCTCTATCCTTTGTATGATGGCTCGACTCTAAAGTCCCTAGGTACTGTCTACTATCAATTCCCCATCTATTTCATCATTAACGATAAAAAGTGTTCTTTTGTCTTGGGTCGAGTGTCGTTGAGTGCTTCATTCTGGATTTGGGATACCAGGCCTTCAGGGTTTTCTGGCTTCCGAGCTCGTACTTCGTTGAATTTGATACTGAGTATTTGCGAGCACCGGGTCAGCGTATTTGTATATTGTTTACTGATAATGCCGTTCTCGCTAAAGTACGGGATCTGCGTTCCAAGTGGAAGCATCATCGATTGTTTGACTTTCTCTAGCTCTCCGCTCAGACACAGTGTTTGCTGTCCCAGAGTTGAACCACCAGAACTGAGGGACACGATGTAACCCTTTCCGACAAGCCCTCAATCTTGAAGTGACCATGATGCGCAGTCATACCCTTTCAATGCTCATTGGACATCCCTTAGAAAAATTCGCTCGCGTTCATGCACTCACCGAGACGTTGTTTATGGCGTCCTAAGCATTATCAGATGCTTCCACGGTCCTCTTTCTGGCACGTTCATGCTTCGATACTCTTTCATCGTGTCTGGTTTCCCATATGACTGGCCAAATGGCATCTCTGGCCTACGAGAAACCTGGATTGAAACAGACTACACAAGCACTTCCTTGGTCTGTGCGAAAGTTTCGTCAATCTGAAATGTGTACGCTATTCACCCGATTGGACGTCAAGCGCTTTAGTCTTGAGAAGTTTATTGAACTTTCCTAACTTCATTGTTCATGAAACATCTCGCAATTGGCCACTTTCTCGACCAGAAAAGAAATTTTCTTTCGCCCGCTAGTACACGTGTTTGTCTAACAAGGGTTCACAACAAGCAGTCCAGTACATACTCCTACAGCCCTGAACTTGGACCTCTTCCAATACAGCTTGAGCATAGTTCAATGGAGACTAATCAAATTGAGTCTCAAGAAACAGTTTCAAGATTGACCATCAAGGACTACGTTCATTACTCATCAAGATTTCAAGGACCAATGAAACCGATTCGCGAACTAGCCATCTTCTCTTATTCAGCCATGTGCACGATGCCACGATTGCAAAGGACGGAGACGGACTAGCACATGCAGATACAGATTGGTTGCGTCCATTGCATTTTCGCATAAGCACGGTCATGTCCATTTCCTTCACAAGTTCCCTTTTAGGTTTCCCGACTTCGGGGTCCGCCCGGACCGATCACTACCCAAGCTCAATACGATCCATCCCCAAATGCAGCAATACTTCTGCAAAGACTTTGTACTCGCTATATCTTGCCCTGGCTGTCGTCAAAAGACATTGCGATAGGATCGTTGAACCCGAATATGACCTAAGATTTAGACAATCATGATCTTCAAGCCCATTACCGAGGACGGCGGGTCTCTGCCCTCGAGACAAATCCACCTCATCGTCGCACAGGTTGTATGCATTTTCATTACAGCCATCGTCGTCGGGCTTCGCATTTACGAAAGAGCCGCTATCCATGCTGTTGGAAGCGATGACTACTTGATATTATTAGCTTTGGTAAATATACCTACTCAGCTGCTCTCCTTCATCTGTGCTTAATCGAGTTGGGCAGTACTGATACTGATATTTACAGTTTTTTGCGATCCAATTTACGGTTTGCATTTGTATTTCTACGACCAAGGGATGGACGTACCATCTTGTTGATGTTGATGATAAGATTCCAGCTCTGACAGCTGCCGTAAGTCGAGATAATCATCCAGAGTCCCAGCATTTTTAGGAATTTTCGATGTTTGGCGCAACTCAAAAGAGATAAATTACATGTACTGATTCTATACAGTGGATAGCCCAACTGCTCTTTACCCCAGCTGTTTCGACAGTCAAATTGTCAATCTTAGTCTTTTATCTAAGGCTTTCAACTTCCAGGTGCTTCCGATACTGCGTCTTCGGTGGCATTACTTTTGTTACATTGTGGTTCATCAGCTTCGAAACCGTCATTGTTATGGTAAGAGTATTCCCACCGGTCCAGAATAACCAACGTAACCTTTCCACAGACATGCGATACTCCTGAAGATCCAGTCGGATTTACAAGCTCAAGACTAAGTCACTGTGTTACGAATCATCCCACGACAAAATACCATGGTATTACCAATATCATCACCGATTTCTTCGTCTATTTCCTACCAATCCCTTTACTATGGGGTCTCAACATGCCGTCAAGGCGACGACTGGGTCTGATCTTCGTCTTTGCTGTCGGTGGAATGTAATCAAGTCCCGCGATCCTCCTCTTCACTTCTAACTCAGTCCCAGAGTCTGTATATTTGGCACCCTTCGCCTCATATTCTCCCTCACAGTGGACGCGTCGTCGGACTACACATGGCAAGGATTCTACCTCTGGCTCTTCGCAGCCTTAGAACTCGATCTCGGTATCATATGCGCTTCCGCACCAGCTCTCAAGATGTTTGTCGTCCGCAGCATTCATACCCGCAGTTTGGACAGCGAAAATGTCCCAAATTTCGCTCAGCCAACACCACCTCGAATATCGCAATTCATTGGGAATAAGGTGCGGAATCAAGGATTGACTTCACTGTGCAGTGTAGAAGTTACTTGCAGTGCACCGGAAGAGATGACCGTGTCACGGAGCAGCATGTATGGAATACGAAGAGGCTCCTTGGTCCCAAAGCGAAACTCGGACATCATAGAAGACGAAATTCAAGAGGAGAAGGAGCAGCAGGGTGAGGGGAGCGGCGGGATCACAAAGACGGTTGAATTTTCATTCCATGAGGAATCGACTTCGGATGGAACAGGAAGTGTAGCATCACAACAAGGATCAACATCACAAGCGGCATCGAACACACTCACTGGATGAGTTGACGTAGCAAATTGGACTATACCTACTTCGTCTTCCTCCTCACAGCAGCCACTCGATTGTCCTTCGCAACCGCGACGTCAAATGCCAACACGAAACTCGTTCCTACGCCCATAGCCTCGAACCTGACACCATCTCTGCCAACGCTGAATCCAAGCTCTCCAAACCCTCCTGGTGGACCAAGCGTCTCCTTCATCTCATCCAGGGCCTCCTTATCGATCACCAGAGTCCAAGCTAGGTCTCGCTGTCCTTCCTTTCGACGGTCTGTCTGTGTACGCCTGAGACTGATTGTTTGCGTGATGGAACTAGAGTCGGAATCTTGTATGAGCGTTTTCGGTGGGAGATGAGGTGCGCCTGTTGGCGATCCGAGAGTAATATTGTGGATGAACGCAACAAATTTGGACGCTCGTAAGAGCATACTGGTGATTTCCGTTGCTTGATTGCGGCGTTTATCTTTGGAATATGGAATGATGACGTCCAGTAGCATCAACAAACCGTGATGCAGTATCCATGACATGACGACTCTATCGACCAGGACTCGAACCGCACCGAGGACTCCGCCAGCACACTGGCAATCATAGTTGGCGCTGCTACTTGAGAAGAAGTCGAGATCCAACAATATAGTAAACACTACACTGAGGACCCCACTAGCAAGTGCTTCAAGCGCAAGCTGACACATCCAAAATCCCACCACTCCAACCCACACGTCGGATACCTTCGGAATAACCTCAACAGCAAGCAATTTCCTCAAACGATGGATTTTCAGCAGCATATACTGTAATGCAAGCATGCACACGCAGGTAAAAATCCTCAAGATCCAAGATGCCATCACAATCTCCCAGTCAAGCCTCTGATGTCGCATATTTTCAGACGACCGACGATCCAAAGTCGGATCCAGCAATTAACTCCAACCAGGACAACAAAAAGCAGATAGGACCTTCTCCCGCGAAATTCGCAATCTCAGCATTCCCTTTCACTCGCAGAAATTATCAATCCGGAGCGGACAAAGATCAGTAACCAACAAAACCAGTCGGTCAGCGAGACAAACTCAATTCAAAGCGGCATTTCTTCCAACACCCTTGCCAGCCCCAGCCCTACCCTCCACTCGCCTCGTTCACCCTCCGGAATCGCGGCAGGTGCCGCGAATACGCCTACCGAATACGCCGTGCATGCATGTATCATTCGCTCCAAATCATAGCAGAGTATCGTTGGAACTTGGAGACGAGACGACGAGTCGAGGCCAATTGGAAAATGCTGACGCAAGTCGGGGGGGGGTTGTGTGTCCGAATGCCGCTGTGGGACAAGGGGACTGGAGGCTCAATCGGGCGAGCTGAATGCTTGGTTTGGAGGTTTTGTGGAGAACGGGGGGAGGCGGTGAGGAACCTGCAGGCTGCTTGAGCTGCGAGTAGAGGAGCAGCAGCAGTATCACGTGGACTGTCAGTTCCATCCATGTTATTCGCTTCTCGAGGCAATCAAGAGAGAAGAGGAGATGGCATTTCGAACGCAGTGCTGCAAATAAGATGAGTCTCTATAAAGGATTGCATCGTTTGAGAGCGGAGGATATTGCCCAACCCTCAAGTCGTCAAAGTGCTCTGGCAGTATGGACAGCCGAAAACTCCTTCTGCTATTGATGATGATGGTAATGTTTGGATATCAGACATTGGACTTGTTGTTTATGTCCGACAGAATTGCACGCTTGTACACAACGAAATCTGTCGCTGCTGGCTCACCAACCCACAGATTAATCACTGACAACAGCTGGAACTCCGAGCTCATCGTACAACCTCCCTGTACTCAACAGTCAAAGTCAAACAGCAACCCTCCAAGCTGCATTCTTATCAACCACATTCCGAATCTTATACTCACCCTCTCCAATCCTCTTCTCAACACTCCAATGCATCAATGGCTCCACCTCCCTCACAGCCCTGAATCGTCCCATATTCATCCTAACCACCTTCTCCCACTCCTCAGTATCCTTCTTCTGCACCCTCACCTTCACCGGCCAAAACTCCAGGGCCCACCACCCCTTCGCTTGTTCAAGCTGGTCATTGATCGGCGCCATAGCATCGAAATGATCTTCGACATGTTCGGGGAGGAGATCGAAATCAGACTGAGGGACAGACTGTTTCCTCTTCACACTTTCCTTCTTCCCATCACGCTCCTCATCAACACCAAGAGCAGTCGATCTCCTTTCCAGCGGCGGCAAATCACCAGCCTCGTACAGTTCAACTGTACAAGGAGACGGACCAACAATCGGTTTCCTCGTCTGTTTATACACTGGCCAAACAGTCGGTACGTCAATACCAGTCTCCGCCAACGCAGCCGTACTGAACATAATTCCAGTATTACACTCAAAACACTGCCGTATCATCCAGCGCAGTGGAATCCGCGATAACATATGTCTTTCACCATTTGCGACCGCACCACCGCCAACATCAGCATGACATCCTGCAAACCAGACTTCCAGCACATCAGTCGAAACACCCTCATGTATAGAGCCATGCGCCTTCTCAAACTCCTTCTTCCGCTTTTCCTGAATCTGATCATCAGTCATGGATTTCGAGTCATCATCTCCATCTTTGGCATTCACACCAGCCGCCGGCTTCACACCAAAACACGACCCAAATAATCTTCTCAGTTTGCCTACATCGCTCCTGAATTTCTCCCGGTGCGGATGCTCGCATACTACGCCGTTTCCAAGCTGGCCTGCTGCGGGGTCTTGATGCTGGTACTGGCAGAGTTTGAATTTGGCTCTGTGTTCATCCAGCGCCATCGCGTGTCGGAAATGCACGATACTGTTTGTAGGAGATTTTCCGAATGGGAGCTTACGCGGGAAGAATCCTACACTGGAGACGCAGTCCCAGACGCCGACGAAGTGCACGGTGACGTTTATGCAAAAGGTCTTCTTGAACTGTGCGGACATGTCCCAGCCGGTCTGGGAGTCGTCTTTGTAGAAGTTGTAGGCGAAGGAGACTTGTGCGCGGTTGTGGGCGGGGAGGAGGCCGACTTTGTGGACCATACCCGCGAGACAGCGGACGGTGTAGGAGCCGCGACTGAAGCCTAAGAGACAGATCTTGTCGCCTTCGCGGTAGTTTTGCATCAGGAACTTGTAGGCGTCTTTGATGTGGATGCCCAGGCCACTGCCGACGGCCATGTCGACTGCGGCAGAGATGCCGCCTTTGAGGCCGTGGCCATCGTAGGTCCCGATTCCTGATCTGGAGGGGATGAAGTGTCAATTAAAAATTCTGGGACTTTATGACTCTGTGGAACAACAGACCCAGAGGAAGTGGGCAGCCGGAATTGACTGCCACAATTCTCCAGATCCTTGTCCAAATGGACACTGCTGGGGGAACACTTACTGATAGTAGGTGACCTGTGAAGGATCATCCTTCTTGAGACAAGCGACGAAGTTGACGACGTTGCCTAGAGAAGAGTCAATTTGGTGGGTTTCAATTGAAACAAGAATACGAAACTCACTGTTATCATTGTCAAATTTATCTCCTGTCCCATCAAGACAAATGACAAGCGTCCTTCCACCTCCATACTCCGCATTCGAATCTCTCACGGCACGAATCGTCTTCGGCAAAGGACCAGGTGGGAAGTCCTCGACCGAGGTCTGGGTCGTTGACAGGGACATGTTTCGTGTCGCATTTGCTGGGATATGAGAATCGCATGTTTGCGTGGGGTACGATTTTGGTCGCCAGTGTTGTTGTTTTTGTATACGGTTTGCCATGATGAGGTGATGTCAGGGTGTACGATAATGTTTTGATGAGAATGATGGGTTTCGTGAGACCGATGATCGCGATGCGTGAGAAAAGGCGGTGATGAGGTTACACTGAAAATACCTCGGTCAATCCGGGGCTAGATAGGACTTTTGAGAGAAATCAACAATAATGGCAAAGTCCTTTCTTCGGCTTGGCTGAATGTTCTTTACCAAATATGGCGGCGAGAAGCTGCAGTTTGAGAAGACGGCACTCCGGCGGGATTCATCCATCTCGATCAACCCTCAGAGAGGTGCCTCTACTGAAATGCACATGTTGCAGCATGGAGTAGATCATCCCTAGCTTGCTATGGGCCCTCTGTCTCTCGTCTACAAGGAACCACGCCAACCAATACATCCCTTGAGTCTCTAAACTTATTCCGGGCTGTGTGATTCGATATGTCATTGTACATCTCATCCCCAGAAACACACCCAATGGTCGCACCCCATCATTCAACCCCTCCCTCGTCAAAGTCTAATTACGATAACTATCTCACACTACCAGCTGCTAGTTTCGGTACGGAGATCTCACTTGACGCCCTAGCTACCTCTATCGCCGATAGATGCATCAAAGGCGGACCGGACCGGCAAAGGCTGACGAATAGACTAGTTACAGGACATTTGATCGACGGCACTTGGACCATTCCCGGACGATCCGCTGGTTCATTGACTCCGGTACCGACTTTTAAAGTTAATGATCCGCAACATGGAAGACGTCGATCTATTCCCGTGTCTTAGAAACGACAAGAATTTCCGACGACGACAACTTGACTTTGTGATCGAGGGACGATGGACTCGATGAGCGACATGATGTTGTGCGATAGTGCACGACATCAACGATTCGTCAGACCATACGGAGTGCTCTCACAGCACACTCCGCGCTCTGTATATTCCTCGTCGAATGCGCGCAAGCCTTTTCGGATCTCGGGTCTCACCAGACAATTTGTTTGTGGTTGAGCTGTTGACATTTGATCCTCAGCCAGCCTCGCTCAAAAAGCCACGCAAGCCACAGAAGGGAGCGGACCATCTATCCCAAAGCTGAAAGACTACAGCTCCCCACCAAAGCTCAACAATTGGTCTCCTCATCACCCTCTTATCCCCAATTCGCCTACATGCAGCTCACTATCCTCCGATGTCTCGCAACTACAGGAGATCACTCCTATTTGGGTGTAGGGATAATGGAAAATGGTTGCGACTGCTGCACATCACACCAACTGGGTCGACATGTTTCGGTTCGCTAACTAATGCAATGAAACACAACACTAATGCTGTGATCCCCAGATGAACCAGTCTGATTGATGCGTCTTAGTGACGCAAACTATTAGACGATCGAATCAACTGTAAGGGCTTTCCAATTCATGTGTCTTGATGAAGTGTATGTCTCACCTGGAGCTCCGTGCTCTGTAGAGCTCTCGAGGGGTTGTAACTGCCTGTTCCACGAGTTTTTCTTTCTCTCCTTACTTCCTTCCTCTCTTCTCAACAATTGAATTGAAAGGGGACACTACCGTTCATCTGGACTGCTCTCATCACGGTTCAAGCTCACTTTCAGAGTCAAATTTGAGATCTTACTCGTTGTCAGAATAAGCTACAAGTTACCCATTACCACAACCAAGCTCAATTGGAAACTCCCTCAAGATTTCGAGCTCACATTTAGTCGGAAAAATCTTCAAAACAACTCAAAATGGCTCCAGGAAACCTCAAGTCCCTGATTGGGACTCTCAGGAGAAAGCCGACTCGTGCACCAGACGGCAAAACAGACGCTGAAGCTGCACCAACTCAGATGTCAGAAAAGACGTCTATCGGCCATGACCTCCTCACAATGGGTATCAAAAACGCAACCACGGTTGCTCAAGCTATCACGACTCTTGCATCAGGAGAGCCAATGGACGACAAAGAACTACTCCTCGAAAACGGCGTCGCAATGCTCCAATCGCTTCCACTGAACAGCGGACTCAGTGACAAGATCTCCAGCGACTTCATTGCTATGCTGTATCACGATCTTCCACATCCACCTCCCACCATGGCTGGTCCAACAGCAAGATATCGCAAACACGATGGAAGTGGGAACAATCCCTGGGTACCAGAATTGGGCAAAGCGGGATCCCCATACTCTCGAAGCGTACCTCCTCTCAAAAACCAAGGACCGAATCTACCAGACCCCGAACTTGTCTACGACCAGCTTCTCAAGCGTAACGGGCCATTTCGCCCTCATCCATCTGGGCTGAATCGTCTGTTCTTCTCCTTTGCGACGATTGTCATTCATGAATGTTTCCAAACGTCCCGGAACAATCCGTGGATAAATGAGACTTCTGGCTATGTTGATCTGAGTACTCTGTACGGCAACACCGAAGTCGAGCAGGAGCGAGTTAGGACCAGGGTCAATGGCATGATCTTCCCAGATTCGATTGCCTCTGAGAGAATCATGATGATGCCACCAGGTGTCATTGCTGTCCTGCTCATGTTTTCGAGAAATCATAACCACGTAGCAGAAAATCTTCTAACTGTGAATGAGGACGGGAAATATAAGCCATGGGATAAGTTGGACGAGAAGGAAAGAAAATGGTGAGACTTGTGGCCCAGTGAATGTGACCGAGCTGACATCAATCAGGCAAGATGAAGACATCTTCCAGATCACACGAAACATCAATGTCGGATACTTTGCGTCAGTTGTCTTGAGAGATTATGTGGCGGCTATTCTCAACACGCCACGATCCAACTCAACCTGGACCCTCGACCTCGGAAAGGAGATCAAGCAATCCGGGAAGCGAGTTGAGCGAGGCACTGGCAATGTCGTATCCGTAGAGTTCGCCGTTCTCTATCATTGGCACGCAGCTCTTAGTGCTGCTGATGATAAATGGATGGAGTATGTTCTCAAGGATACACTGCCAGAACTCAAATCAGTCGATGACATGACCACGGAAATGTTTTTGAAAGTCATGAAGACCAATGGGCATAAACTCATGTCAAAGGATGCAAGAGAATGGACATTTAATGGATTGGAGCGCGGGCCTGATGGAAGATTCAGTGACGTTGATCTTGCAGAGATCATCAAGAACTGTATCGAAGAGCCGGCGCATGCTTTCGGAGCTCATGGTACACCTGCCAGTCTCAAAATTGTGGATGTCATGGGTCAATTGCAAGCTCGGGATATTTTCAACGTTTGCACAATGAACGAGTGAGTCCCACACAGCTAGTCTAGAGTCATCACTGACGAGAACAGATTCCGCCGCTACCTCAACCTCAAGCCTTATGAGAGTTTCGAGGATTGGAATGAAGACAAAAGTACTGCCAGGGCTGCCGACCTTCTCTATGGCCATATTGATAATCTTGAGCTGTATCCCGGTCTGATGGCTGAATGTACTAAGCCAGCCATGCCTGGTAGTGGAGTTTGTCCAGGTCAAACTACTGGACGAGGTATTCTCGACGATGCCGTGGCACTTGTCCGTGGAGACCGCTTCTTGAGCTACGACTTCAACAGCACCACTTTGACGAACTGGGGATTTGCCAAGCTTGGCCAACCAGTTCCAGGAGCATATGGAGGAGTGCTGCCATACATGCTGTTCAACGGGCTTCCCGGTGCTTGGACTGGCACTTCCTCCTATGCCTTGCTTCCATTCTATACACCGAGTGCTGCCAAGGGGATACTGAAACAGAACAAGGTCATCGATAAGTACGACCTTGAACGACCACCAAGCGACATGGAAGTCATTGGCATCCACACACATGAAGGATGCAAAAAGGTCTTCGCAGACCGAGAAAACTTCCGAGTCATGTACCAAAAAGCCATTCGCAATTGTACCGATGGCCATGACTTCATGATTGGATGGGACGATGCGAAGAGACATGACGAACGGTCTTCCATTCTTCACAAAGTCATGTTTGAGGAGAACTTCGAAGCCAAAATGTCCCAGTTCTTCAAGACCAATGTTGCCAAACTCATCAAAGACTGTTCCTTGAAGTACTCCAACAGTACAAGAAGATCTATCGATATTGTTCGGGATGTTACAAACGTCACACCAATCCTCTGGCTCGCAGAAAGATTCGCCATTCCTTTGAAGACTGCCAAGTATCCACATGGAATGGTATCTGTCCCTGATGCTTTCAAAGCATATCTGGTACTCTTCATTTATCAGAGCTTCAATATCATCCCAGCAAATGAGTGGGCTTTGAGAGAAGGCGGCATGCAAGCTGGAGAAGCATTGAGAAAGATCTTCACTGCTCATCTTAAGACTCAACAAGGATTCAAAGAAGGGATTGTGGACTGGCTCGCCAAAGGGAGTGCGTTTGAAGTTAAGCCTGAAGCTGACAGATTGTACCATGCTTTGAATGACTCCAAGTTACCAATCGGCGATCTTGTCGGCGATTGCATTGGGATGGGTGCACCAGTTGCCGGAAACCTCACCCAGCAGGCATCGCTCCTCATCGATCTCTACCTCAGCGAGGGGTACGAGGTGTACAAGGCACGTATCATCGAACTCGCCCACATGGAGGACGAAGCCTCCGAGCGTGAACTCCAAGGCTTTGTATTCGAGGGCATGCGTCACGCAGGAGTCGTCCCAGGCCTTCCCCGCGTCGCTTCAAAAGACCTCACATTCATCGACGGTGCTCGCGGTCCCGTCACCATTAAAGCCGGACACACAGTTCTCATCGCCACATCCAAAGCCGCTATGGATCCTGTCCAATTCCCCAACCCAGAAAAACTCAACCCGCACCGTCCATTCAAGGACTACATCCTTCTTGGCCATGGGCTGCATTTCTGCTATGGTGCGAGGATGGTGGGATGTTCACTCGCTGCTACGCTGAGAGAGGTGTTTAAGTTGAAGAATTTGAGAAGAGGACCGGGAAGACAGGGACATTTTACAGTGGTGGAGCATGAGTTTGCGGGGGTGAAGATGAGGAAGTATTTGGATGCTAATGCGGTTGAGAGTCCGATTCCGACGACGCTTACTTTGGAGTATGATGAGTAGGGATTTCGCTGAAGATTTGGTCTTGATAAGTTCGAGAGCTTTTGGTTTGATAGTAATGATTGCGATATGTTTTGGACTTTGTTTAGTGATTGTTTACCTAGATGAATGTCAAGCGAGCTTCCTATCCCGAAGCGAATTTGAATATCCGGCTTTACGTTCTCGAGGTATGAATGGAATTTTGAGCATATTGTGATATCCTGATGGCCCTGAATGTCTCAAGTCGTGAGATACACTATTTTCAATTCGATAGCAAGGGACATATCGCAAAAAGCAATCTGAAATATTGTTGACTGTCCCATATTTCGTCCGTACTGTTTCATTCGCCGCCTCCCTTCTCAAGATCGGTCTTCCTCTCCATACTTCACGTACCTTTCTCAAAAATCACCCTTACACCCTTACTTCCCGCCTTCACACCGGGAATGAACAGATCTCTCTCCAACTCGACATCCTCCCTGCCCGTCTCAAACAATCTCATCCTTGGCCCCTCATCCTCATCCCCACCATACCTCCCAAACAGTGCATTCAGACACAAATACAGCTCCGCATACGCGAGGTTAATACCTGCACATTGTCTCGAGCCTTTGCTAAACGAGATCAAGTACTTCTCGAGTCCTTTGTTGTTAAGCCATCGAGAAGGTTGGAATTCGAGCGGCGAGGGAAAAATGCTCGAGTCTAGGTGCTGGATACCAGCAGACATGCTGACTGGCGTCTATTTGCCGTCAGTACAGCCCGGGGTTTGATTTCTGGAAGTGGCATCAGTGGGAACATACATTCGGCGGAATACTCCACGCCCTCTCCCCATCCCTCAACACCAACGTCTCACCCGTCGCAATCCTAGGTAATCTCGCACAAACACCAAAGGACAACCTCAACCCCTCTTGGATAACAGCACTCAAGTATGGCAATCTCTCAAGCTGTACACTCGTACTCGCTCCCTCTCCTCTCAACTCGTTTCTAAGCGTATTCAGAATCGCGGGATCAGAAAGGAGATAGAATGTGATGACTGTCAAACACCACGCTGTTGTCTCTGTACCTGCTGCGATGAAAGTTTGACCTTCTTGGTACAAACGATCCAGAGATTTCTCTGCTTCGGGGAGGTTGCTGGAGAGAATGTCGTGGAAGATTGTGGGGGTGGATTTTTGGGCGTGGATGTCTGGGGACGGTTTGATTTGGGCGATTTTAATTTTGCTGGTCTGCTTTCGTGTCAGTAATGTGGATTTGAGATTTGAGGCTCTGAAGAGATGATGAGGGTGTGAGTAGACATACATTTTGCATTTTTGCGAATGCCGCCATGCCTTTATCCACTCTTGTTGTGATCCATTCTGGGATCGAGAGAACGACGGGTAGCAGCCAGCCAAACTGCTTTGCTGCAGCTCCGATATGATGGATTGAGTCCATCATCTGCTCTATATGTCAACGAGTTTTAATCGCGTGTGGGCAGAGGCCTAGGGACTTTTGAGGGTTGGTCTTCCTCCTCTCATCGGGATTTTGGTTGAGGAAGCTACTTACTTGGAAGAAATCCACATTGAAGTCCTCCTCATCTAAATATCCCTGCGACTCACCAAACGCATATTCAATAATAATATCGCTCGTAAATGCACCAAATACAACATTCAAATTCACAGGCTTTCTCGTCCCCTCCAACCTCTCCAGCCTTCTCATCAACTTGTCCACATTTCCCTGGATCACAGGCTCCAATTTCCTCACATTAGTCTTCGAGAAGAAAGGGCTGATCGCACTCCTTCTCAATCGATGATGATCATGATCGATCGTGGCAAGAGATCCATCCGTCATGCCAAAAAGGCGGACGAACCAGGCGTATTTATTCCGCTTCCTACCTCCGCCCGCATACAGCTCCTCGTAGAAATCTGGATCATTGACGTGTAGCTCATACGGTGAGATGCGCACGATTGGTCCTTGGATTACGAGATCAGTTCAGTGTGACGTGCTTGTGCAGCTAGGGTTACACACCGTAATTCTCGTGCATCTTCTTGATTTCCGCCATGTAGGCGCCGGTTTTGATCACATCGTAGTAGAACTCGTACCACAGCGTTGCCGCTGCCAATCTGGGGCCCGGGAATTCCGACAACGGGTCTAGAAATAATCTGTATAGGGTGAGAGTGGAGATATATAGCAGAATGAACGAGGCTACGATTGTTGTCCATCCGCACCCCCATAATTCGATTGAAGCCATCGTTACACCAGATCTGGCGTCGCACGACGGCACAGATGAACGAAAACCAACAAGATAAAAAGTACCAAGACATGGTCAACTTTTGCATTAAATACTTCCATGTTCCTAGCTCCACATGTGCATAGTAATAGCTTGACATTACTGGACGTTGATAGTGGGGTTAGATGCGGGAACTTCTGCAGGATAGCCTTTACAGTTAGTCAAATGTAGCTGACAGCTCATCAAAGGTCCTATCGGGGCACGAACCCGATGCGCCAACTCCACAATGTAACTTGGCTGCGAACGCCCCGGAGAATGCGTTGATTGTCGAGCAGTTGACAGGATGGCCGCTGCCGCCCCTCCTGCCAGGTTCCAATATTTTCGTGTCTCGAGTGTTGATAAATGCTGTGCCCCAGATGGAGAATGGGATCCTGAGACGTGAATTTCTGCTTTTCGTCTGTGAATTTTGATTCAGGATTGCCATCATCATGGCCTCGCCGAAATCCACATCTGAAGATACAGCCTTACCAACAACAGCGACGGAAACCCTTGCACAGGATCCGGCACCCTCGGGAGCACCAACTCATGTTCCAGATCAGGGAAATCAATTAGAAGCAGATGTAGAGGTGCAGCGATATTCCCCTACACCATAGAATACTGAGTTGACATATTTTTGACAGTCAGTTAGTGACGACCACGACTCTTCTTTTGGGAGCGACGACGATAGGTAAGCATGATATCCGAGCCTCGAATAGACGGAGTTGATTCTCGAAATCAGTCAATCGATTACCACGTCTTTGAGTTCCAGTATTGCTCGATATCGTATCGAGAATGGGAGATCGTACCATCAGTACAAGGATGGGCGTAAGCTGTTTGAATAAGTCACTTTGAAGCCGAGGCTGACACTTGACAGAATATGCGTATCCGAATGATGAGGTATGTCTATCAAGACCAGATCAAGATCATACTGATAATTTTGAAGCTCGAGAAAGATCGTTTAGGTATGTCTTAAAGGTTTTCCCTTGAAGGTAAGCGTTGACAATTTCGCAGACCTGCAACATCATCTTTTCAAGCTCATGATGGATGAGAAACTCTATCTCGCACCTATCAAACCAAATCCACAAAATATTCTGGATCTAGGAACAGGGACTGGACTTTGGGCTATTGAGTTCGGTGAGCTCTCCCATCTTCCCTCCGCTAAGATGAATATTGATATGGCCCAGCGGACGAGAATCCCTCAGCCCAAGTAACAGGCACAGATCTAAGTCCTATCCAACCAACTTTGTACAATCAACATCCCCACCTATGCGTCTTCAATTGACTGACCGACCGCTAGCGTCCCACCTAACCTCCAATTCATGATCGACGACGCAGGGGAAAACTGGGTCTTCCCCCAAAAGTTCGACTTCATTCACGCCCGCCAGCTCCACTGCGCCGTAGAAGAGAAACGACTGATCGAGCAAGCACTACAGTACTTCACCCTCCCTTACCCCATTCTTATCCTAATCCCTTCATCCTCTCCTTCTTACCACCCCTAGGAACCTCGAACCAGGAGGCTATTTCGAAATGCAAGAACTCGCCTTCCCCGGCACCTGCGACGACTCTACCAACCCGCCCGACAACGCCTTCACGAAGTGGAACGCCCTCATGCTCGAAGCTTCCATAAAAATGGATAAACCACTCAACAATCCCCCAAAATACGCAGAGTGGATGCGCGACGCAGGGTTCACAGACGTGCATTCATCACTGTATAAATGGCCCTCTAATACCTGGCCGAAGGGAAAGAAAGAGAAGACGCTGGGCCTGTGGAATATGGTCAATACGCTTGATGGGCTGGAGGGCTTCACCATGGCGATGTTTACGAGGGTTTTGGGGTGGACGCCGGAGGAGGTACAGCTGTTTTTGGTGGAGGTTAGGAGGGACTGCAAGGATAAGAGGCTGCATAATTACTGGCCTGTGTAAGTCTAGGTGTTGCAACAACGGGAAATGGCTAATTTGTCTCTATAGGTATATCACTTATGGTCAAAGACCAGCATAGAACAGCGGGAAAGGGCCTCGACTTTTCAAGAACTAATGCCAGAGCCGGAGTGCTTGGTACGTTCAAAATAATACCAACTTGTTAGGCTGGTTACAGGCTCTTGATCGTCCTGAGTGGCTCGCTTAGATATTTCCAGTTGAGTTGGAGGTTGGTAAACGCTGCGAGGCCTAGTCAAGTCATACTCCGATGCATGGAAACTGCGTGGGGGCGGGGTACGTCCTAATTGAGATCATGGCCAACATTAGGTAGTGCTTCCGAGAATGAGTAAGGAGATATAACGTGCCACCATCCCCATCTCACAGAACTCCAGAGCTAGGGCGCCAAGTCTCGAACAAGGCTTGAGACGTGGAGCTGTGAGAGTTAGTAGTGAAAAATCTGTCGTGTCATTTATCGCAGACTTATACTGCCGCATGTAAACAGCCTACAAATCATCATTAGCTCAAACATCCAGAAAAGGATGACACTCCAGCTTCTTAGTTTGCTTTTGTTGTATGCATCTTGTCTCCTAATTACCTGCGGCATGGCTCATATCCACGGTGTGTCGACTTTTGACTATCCTATTGGTATTCATTTTGGTCAAACAGAGCTGTACGACTATCTACTTCCTCACATACACTCTGCGCTGTTGATGTATCTGACTCTAAACCCCGATGGATCGTGTATCTGACATCTTGCAATGATATAGGTCTTCAGCGTACTTTGACTCCGAGTCAAAGATACACATCGTCACCTCCACCCAGAGCAACCTAAATTGGCGGGAGTACTTTCTCACAACGATGAAAGATTCTCGAAACCATGCGTAAAACACCCCACTCCCTCCGATTTCTCTCCCTGCCTGTAATAATTCCGAAACGCAATATATGGAAACACTCTTCAACGCGCGCACTCACATAGCAAGTATTTCGACTCAGAAAACATGACAATGTTCAAAGAAACTCTTGACTCGATCATCACCGCAACCGCGTCTGCTCTCAGGAAACCGGCGGATACTTTAGATATAAATGCTTTCTCCGTCCCACAACACTTCTACGACATCACATCTTTCACAAACATGCTGGAGACAGCCTCCAAAGCGGGATATATCTATCGGACGGGCCAAATGATCACACACTTCAACAGTGCACGCTTGGCCTACAGCCTCGACAGTTGTACAGAGCTCGGTCTCCCACCTGACTGCAATCTCGACGCAGAAGAGAACTATGTCTTTGTTATCGACTACGGGACGCCGTTCCTGTCGCTTGGATTCGCTGCTGTTGGCAAGAGGCTCTATGCTCAAATCGCCGAGCGCGACTGGATCGATGTAGAACTAGAAGTAGAAGATGTGAGTTGCATAGACGATCCAGGTAAACCTTCTACAGGACACATCTGATGCATCTGCAACAGATGAAAAATACCGATAACAGCACAGCCAAACTCCCACCCTCCGCCCTAGAAAGGATCCAGGACTTTCTCGGCCACCAGCTAACCAGACGAGACGGCGACGTCCCCATTCTGCCGTCATGTGTACTCGCTGTCATACTCACAGGCGAAGCTCTAGAGCAGTCAATGTCTGCAATGAAGGCCTTGATAGAAGAGGCCTTGCCAGCTTTCAAGCCTAAATTCAAGATGTCGATTGAGCCGGGCTGGGTGGGTGCTTATGGGGCAGCCCACAGAGCTCGACAGATGGTCACGGATGAGATGTTCATCGACCTAGAACGTTTAAGCGACCGCCATGGGTTCATGGAGGAGGAAAGACATCCACCACTGCAGCAGAGCCATGATGAGTTATAAAGGCTACCCGGCTGTTTTGGCTTTCGGTTCAGTGAGATTTGGACTTCTGCACAGGGAGTAGCTGAGAAACGTGGGACCGGATCGGATCAGCGAAGAGACTTGGACCTATAACGGGGGAGTCAGCAAGCTGAATGGCAGCAATGAGTGAATGGGAGAATTCTCTATGGTAGGATACATGAAGTGGAAACGGGAGAACAGCAAGAAAAAACAAATTTGTAGGCATACGCGACTAAAGTAAACCAAAGTAGACCAAAGTAGATAAAAGAATCCACCCGCAATCTCCAACACCCATCTCATCTCATTTGTCGTCAGTAGGGGCACTCGCTATATCAGCGTCAGCACATACTTATACTTATCGAAGCCCTACTGACAATAGAATCCGTCCCTCATCCCATTATTCTATTTTATATGATAGTTTAAAAGATCATTACATTTTGTATCAAATTTTGGAGAAGGAAAGTCACTGTGTAGTCATCTCTCTAATCTACTCTACTTTGAGATGTTCCTTTGCTTGTCGTGAAGTGTAGTGGGCCGAGGATAAAATTTCATTCGTTCATTTAGTTGTACGACGCACGACTAGATGTCTGAGTGAGAAGCTGAGCGGACGAGGATGTGGCTGTAGCTGTACAGCTCCCGGAGGTGGAGAATGATGAGGCGGGATGAGATGGATTTAGGTTTGGGCTGGGGGTTGGGTGGGGCTGGATTAGTGAGCAGGAGGATGAACTGCTCGCTAGCAGCAGCAAGAAGCGGAAGGAGAAGAGTACCGAAACTTGGAGGAAGCAGTATAATGTAGGCACAAAGACCATATCGGAGCAATGTCAAGTCAATAAGATCCCAATCCAGCTCTCCGTTTTCTGATCCGCCAAGATCTCATTCCAAACTCCGACAATGCCTAGTGATTGGTAACAAATGCCTGTGCCTGCCCAACCCCGCGATTTTGGATATCTTATGAAACGAAACAACAACGAGCTGTCTGTCCTCCCATATTTACGGATGATCTGGTCTTTCTCACTTATCATCATCATCGTCATCATCAGGTAATTCCTCGAATCTCCCCTCGTGGAACGCTTTCTCCACGGGATTCTGTACGCTCATGACACCTGTTTTCTTGAGTCTGTTTCCTCACATTAGCTTAAATTCCCCACTGGCGAAGAGAACGACGTACCTCTCAAACAAAACAAACAACTTCTCAGCCTCCCTCTCCTTCTCCTCCTGCGTCATCTCCTCCACCTCAACCGTCTCCTCCATATCCAACAGCTGCCCCGTAATAGGATTGACTCTCCCCGAAACATCCCTACTATCCTGACTCGCTCGTGTATTGCTACTCTCGCTGCTCGTGCTCCATGCTTCCAAGGCATTTTCGGGTATCGGGACGTTATGCTGGAAGAGGAATCCTGATGCGAAGCCATATCCTACGTTCTGGACGAAGATCTTGGGGTCTTTGGCCGAGAGTTCGAAGAGGAGGGAGGAGATCGATTCTCGGACTTGTGGTGTTGTTGGGTTGTTTGTTAGACGGAGGAGGCGAGAGGAGAGGGTTTCTGCTCGACCCAGGATTTGTTTTCGGTCTTCTTCTGATGGCAGGAGTATTCGTTGGAGATGAGATTGGACTTCTTTCGGTGCGAGGTCGTAGACTTTCCGAATTAGTTGGAGAAGTGGTGAGACATTCTGTTCAAGTTCATCGTCCTTGTACGCTTTGACACTCTTCTCCAGTATCTCGACAAATCGGTCCACATTGACGTTCGGTGATGATTTTGGGAATAACGCAGCCACATTATCCTTTTCGTCCAGTGCCAAATTCATGAGCGCATTGACCAGAGATCCAATTGGCGGTTCCAGAGGTTTGCTGCTCGTTATTGTCCGTCTCGTAAGAAGAATCAACATCGGCTGAACTGCTGGAGAGAATGCTCCAATCCTTTGCGGACAATGGTGTGTGATATTGAACATCAACTTCGCCGTTTCAATCAATGCCATATCTTCCATTGGATCCAGCTCCTTGACCTTCTTCTGCTTCGTGACGTATTGTTTCGAATGCCTGCTGACATTTTGACATATGAATTCCGCCAAGTGATATTGATCCACCAACTTCTCCAGATTGACATTCGAATTGTAGGTTGTGAGGAAGATGATTCGCGAGACCAGAAATTCATCATCCCTGCTATCATTCTTCAGCTTGTTACACGCCTTCTGCTCGTATCCCAAATCCACAAATATCTGTCTCGTTTCGGCTTTCAGGAGGAGAGCGTTGGCTAAACATCTTAGAGCATTTCGTGAAGTTGTTAAGGAGGGACTGTTGAAGGCGTGTCGAGTTAAGGTCTCTATTCCCTAGGCTTGGTTAGCTCTGCAGATGTGGTAGGGGATGTGACCTGCCTCTTTGGTGAAGATAGGGTCTGCATTGGCGGGGTCACGACCAAAGACCTTGAGCTGTTCTAGTAATGCATCTCGTTCTGGGCGATATTAGCGTAATGTATGACAGCTGTATTGGGATCGTACGGTGTGGTAATAAGGCGATTTTCTCTAGATCTGCTGAGAGTTTTCCCATAAGTTTCGTGACTTCTTCCAATTTCGCTATTCTTGTCAGTACGCCAACTCCAACTTTTCGAGATTCGTACCTGGTCCAGTCAAGGTCAGATCCACAGACGATATAGAGGTTCTCGGACTCGAGGAAGGCATCTTTGGAGTCTTTTCGCAAAACGGCATGATCTGGTGTGAAGGATCGTGAAGTTCGAAGGTGGTCGTATGATTGTATCGACCGGCGCAAAGGGAAGTTTGGTAGCAGAGTGGTATTCTTTGTTCGCAGAAGTCCAACAGTCGCAGGAAGCCTAGATAGGTTCGTAATAAGTTCGTCAGCCTGGAATTTTGGTATAAGCCCCGAGTGTCCAATGCCCAAAGAGATCCCTTTTCCAGTTTCGAGCCCACCACGATCCTCGGGAAGAGCTGGGGCCGTAGACGGCACCGAGCTTACGGGAGTAAGACGTTCAATCAGTGGCGGACCAGTAGCGATGGCAGATGATGAGGTGCATATATTGCCTTGCTCTACCGTGATGCGACTGGTGTTTTCCCTCTTCTAAGCCTCGTCTTTGCCGTACTGTATGCGATGCGACGCGCTGCGGAGAGGATATATGCCGATGCTTAGATGGTAGGGTGTGTAATTGGAAGCTGTCGTGGTACTTTTGGTACTCTTGTGTCTGTCCTACGCCGCGTGTGACCATACACAGCCCTATGGACTCGATATTGACCTGCAGTGACTGACGGGGATGTGATTCGGGGATGAGGATGGTGATGTAGTAGAGCTGGGCGCAGATGGCGGGGTACCAGTAGGGATGGACAGTGAGGTTCGCAGAGCTCGCAGAAGGCGTGGGATGCTGGCGCAATAGCAGTATCGATCAATGTAGTCGTAGATGACTTTCAATGTAGTGTTTCTGTAGTAGAATCAATTGTACTTGTAGTTGAAGGCTCCCAATGCTGGCCTCCCAATTGTCGTGGATGTTGATTTTGACTTTGAGTTCAGCTGGTTCTGATTTCTGGGTCTGCGGGGTTGACGGGTCCCAGCTGGACGGGCCGGCACTATTTTAGGGCGTCTGGCCGAGGATTTAGCGACAATAAGCCCGGCATTTACAGTACTCAAGTACACATCTCACTTCTCGAAAGTTTCCAATCAACCACATCAATCCAACAATGCTATTCGTTTCTTTATAACTTCGGTTTACAACCAAAATCTTCATATATTATGTTTGCTGCTTTCATTCTAATGTAGTGGTGTGCAAGTAGCATGTTGTGGAATTTTAAAAACATGTCTCGTTCTTCTGTTTTGTCATTTTGCATCTGCTATCTGTTGCATTGTGCTTTCTATATATTTCTTCTTCCATTCCAAGCCATTTCGTATCAATCTCAGCATCTACATCTGTACGTAGGAGAGTATGTTCTAGTTGGTTCTCCACATGCGTCCTCTCGCTCCCAATCCTGCCAATCGTAATATTCCATGCTCATGAATTGTCTTCCCACCGAGAATCACCTCCCACGGAAGCGACTCGCCATCGACGATATGGATGTCCGTATGGAAGACGCTGCGAAACCGTCCATCTTCCCAGCGAAGGACGATCGTACCGCAGGAAGTAACGTAGTCCCCGTCCAAGCATTTGCCGATGACCCTGTCGGTTGATAGTCATGATATTGCTCAACCCAAGCTTTCGGACAACCTCACGGGTTATGAGACTGTGTTCCTCATAGCCGGTGTCGAGTCTCATTGTACATTCGATGGAGCTGTCGGAGGAGCCGTATGATAGTTTCACGGGGCCTCGAGAAAGGATCATGTTTCTCCTGGAGGTCAGCGTGCTCTGATTGGGAAAGAAGTAAGGTCATTGCGTTAAGTAGCCATCTCACCTCGTCTTTAAAGAGCAGCTTCATCTTCTTCCAAATCGAATTTCTCATTCTGACGAGCCTTTCAGCGTGAAGATGAAAGTTGTAGTGAATGGATGGGATGCAAACGTACTTCGATTGCCGAGCAGTGCGAGAGGGGCGCGTTTAATAATGGCAGACGAATCTTATGTCGAAAACGGGAAGCTTTGTGCATGGTCCTGAATGGCAAAGTGACGACTGCGAAGGTATTTGCTACGTGTATATACCCATTCTGCATAAGATTTTGGAACTGGCAGGTGAGAGCACCATAACGCCGACGTGTTTGCACAGGGAACTCATGAGATTTTGGATTGACCTACCAGACACGCTTTGATCACAATCAGAGGTTTCGTGGCGAAGTATCCTCGCAAGAGTTTGGAAATCTGCTTAAAGCTTCCACTTTGCGCCACAAGGAGTCCATGTCAGTCGGATTTCTGACATTGCCAGATCATAATTTGCCAGCTAGGGCACAGGCAACCGGCAGCAAGTGTTGACGCTGCATCGTTGCATGCTCTGCAGAAAAAGGAAGGTGGTAGACCCTAGTAAGAATATGGCACTTTAGTATCTGAGTACACCTTGGCACGATTTTGGCAAGGCTGCACGGTCTGGTGAAGCAAGCTGTGGGCGGAGCGGGTGGGTGCGAAAAATTTCGCATAGCTGACATTAGCACAATGAGCCCAAGTAAATTGTGATAGATCGCAAAATAGGCGCAGAAGGAGCGCGGGAAACAAGGCCTGCTCCGCCAGTAGGAGGAGGGAAAAACCCCGTAAGATTCTGGAATTGTCCCGTCTTGCAGATGCAGCCGATCAGCCTCACTCGAATCGGGCGTACCGCACCAATCCCCTGTAAGATTTGGGGACTTCCAATCACTCAGCAGCAGCAAAGATACTTGACGCTGGCATCACAGCCTTGGTCCGAGCTGGGTCATATTTTCTGTTGAACCTGTTCCCCGTCTGTGGCCTCACATGTCTACCTTAAACGATCTGCTACCTCAAACGATCTGCTCTTCAGAAAATCTGTACGCCCCAATCGATCATCGGCGAAAACAAAGCTGTCAAGATGCCTCCGAGACAGAAGGCAGCGGCAATAGAGCCTCCACCAGATGAAGTTTGGGAGGCTCACAAAGCTATCTTACGAGACTTGTACTTCAATTTAACGTTGAAAGATCTGATGATACATATGGAGAAGGAGCACTGTTTCGTTGCATCGTGAGTATTGTTCCAGCCCAGGAGAGCTGGGTGTTAACACGGTCACAGAAAGAACCAATACGAGAGAAAGCTTGCATACTGGGGATTCAGGAGGAATGTCAGTGCTGAAGAGTGGGGATATGTTTTCCGCGAAAAGCGCAAGAGGGACGAACTCGGCAAGGAAAGTCAGATAGCCCTGAATGGCACGCTGATTCCGGCCAAGAGAATCACGAAACAGCAACAGCGATATACGCTGACGGACTGGGAGCGAATCTGCAATGATGGTAATGTTCCCTTGACCCTTTCCCCAACATTTATGCTGATATAGTGTAGCTCATGATGCGCCTTCTCCACCTGGAGTTACAGTTGCTACGCCACCCGCAGAATTGCAGAGCTTTCTAGAAAAGCTACCCATACGAGTTGACAACATCCCAAGCAATGTTTTTAGAAAATTGTTCTCGGCTCAAGGTGAGCAACAGGACTTCCAAATGGTGATGAATCTGAAAGTGGCTGATTCGGTATGTCAGGAAACTGGGTTCTGCCTCCAAAGACACCCAATATTCTTGGATCTGGGTGTCCACTGTCTGTACCGACCTTCCATGATTCGAATATGTTTGTGGGACATTTTATAGCATCGTATCAGGACTTGGATGAATATTTGACATACATGGAATATTTCAAGACTTCGTTCAGAAGTAAGGATATTCTGAAGCGGCATTTGGAGAGAGTCACCCTCGGTCGGAGCTCATCTGATATGGATCGACAAGTTGAACGACTGTGGGCACCAGACTCGTCACTCGAATTTCTCCGTTATATCGCACAACTTACATCGAACGGCATCTCCGATTTCCATGAGCAGAAGGCGGCGCTTCAATGGATTGGAGTCCAGAGCGACTTGCTCCTCAAGAAAATGTTCGCTTCGCCTTTTCCTACAGTACAAGCCTCTTTCGACAGATTCCTACAGTTGTCCGTTTCTCATCGCAAGAATTCATGCTTCAAGCTCTTGGCTCGATCCATACCCAAATCGTGGTTGACTGGCAAAAGGCTGACCCAAATCTTGCTGGATGCTCTTGAGCTCGAAGTTGACGACATTGCAAGAAAGATTCTGTCAACGGAAATTGATGTCAAGTCATGTCTGTTCACTAGCTGGGGGGACCGGGGGAAGCGAGTTACATGTCTTGGTGCTGTGCGATCAGCTGAGATCGCCCAGCTCATTTTGGAAAAAGGGGCTGATGTCAATGAAGCTAGCTGGAACCTCTTCGCCCACTGTTATTACGCCCCCATATACCATGCTTTGTTGCGTGGCAATATCGCTCTTGCTCAATTATTTCTAGACAGCTCCGCAAATTTTGATCCGAATTTTATTCCCGTCTACAATGACGAAACAAGCAAGATGACACTCCTTGGTAACGCAATCAAGCAGCAGGATATTCGCACAACCAGGTGGCTCCTGGCGAAGGGAGCTCGGTGTATAGATTATGTCCAGAATTTCGCCTGTTTTTGTCCGAGAACGGAGCTTCAACAAATCGTTGTTGCAGGTAATACCGAGATCCTCTCCAGTCTTTTGGCCAATGAAGCTACCAGAAAAATACTCCGTTCGGGGGTCTGCAAGGCGGCCCCTTTGCATGAAGCAGCTGCACGAGGCCAAGTGGAAATGGTCAAGCTCTTGATCAAAGCTGGCGCAGATGCGAATGCTGAGATGAGCAAAGACAAATGGGATCGTAGAGGCCGACCCCTCTTCTAGCTGCGATTCGAGGAGGTCATGAAGAGGTGGTAGATTGCCTGCTCAATTTGGACAATATAATCCTATTGTCTCCCGTTGATCATGATGGGCTGACCGCACTCGAAATTTCAATGATCGCGGGACATTCCGGTATTGTTTCAAAGCTCCTGAGCGCTGGTGCCGGGAGTCCTTTGGACAATACAATATACGAATTATACGAATGTGGGCGGAAACAGGATATCGAGAAGGCCCAAACTATCATCAATATCGGCATTGGCGCAGCTCATTTGCTTGATGCTTTTCCTACAGAAGTCCCAAAGAACAAAGCACGAGTTCTGGCTAGAAACATTGTCTCAACTTTCCTGGCAGTATGTGCCGAGCCTGGTTTTACTGGACCGAAATATGGTAAATCTGCTCTTTGTATCGCTGTTGAAGTTGGGCAATGGGACCTCGCTCAAACTCTGATTCGACGTGGCGCAAACCTGGACAGTATGTTTCCAGAGCGTGGTTCTATTCTACAAGTCTTACTCAGTTATTGGCATGGCCACCAGCACACACGGAAGCGCGGCACAAATGCAGTGAAATGCATATTCAAAATGATGGAATTGATGTTATCCACGGGAGCAGATTCGAATGGCCCTGTTGTGACCAACGTCTGCTATGCAAATACGATTCTTGAGCTAGCACTTTGGTGGGGGGAGGGCCATGCGAGCGAATTTGCTCGTCTCTTACTTGGTTACGGAGCAAGGGTCGACGGCAATGAGCATGTTATCGCAGCAGCTATTATGACCCATTGTGACATCGACGTCATAAGACGGCTACTGGATGACGGCGCGGTGCTTGATCCTCCATTAGAATGCTTCAATCCGCTTCAAGCAGCAATTACAGAGTTGCAGAACGAGGCCTGGCCATTTGCTGTCGATGTCATCAAACTCCTGCTAAAGCGCGGTACAAATGTCAATGCTCCACCTGCAGAAGTAAAAAATTCACCTAAGATGTATTTCACAGCGCTTGGAGTAGCGGCACATGTAGGGCATCTTGACGTAGTCAAAATGCTGCTTCAGCGGGGAGCTGATGTCAATGCCTCTCCTGCAGAATCATATCGCTACACAGCTCTCCAGGCTGCAGCGAAGAATGGGCATGTTGAGATTGTCCGCATACTTCTCAGCAGTGGGGCACATGACAATGCTCAAACAGCACTTCAGTGTGCGGTATGGCGCTTCAACTTCGACTCAACCTAGCAATGCCCCTTCCGCTTCACGCAGCACCTTCAAACTTTTTAAAGATCTCAACTGGAAACCCTTCGGCCATAGCCTGATACCCCGCTCCATTTGGATGCAAATGATCCCCTCCATCATATGCACTCTTCAACTGACTCGGGTTATTCGGATCCGCAACAATCCTCGCAAAATCCACCACAGCATCAAACCCTGCATCCTTGCCAAGAATCCAATCATTAACCTTCTTCCTACTCTTCTCCCTCTCCGGATTACTATAACTCTGCCCACTTCCTCCGAAGGGCGTAATCGTCGCTCCTGATACAGCCAGTTTATTCTTCTTGCAATCTGCGATGATCGTTTTGAAGGCTGAGATTAACGAGTTGGCGATTTGGGTCTGTGTGCCTGAGTCGGCGGATGCACTGCCGATATCGTTGACGCCAATGAAGAGGAGGACGTATTTTACGCCGGCTTGAGTGATTGCGTCGCGGGTATAGCGGGATATGAGAGAGGGTCCGAGTCCGTCAGCCAATACCCGGTTTCCGCCTGCGGCTTGGTTGTTGACTGAGATGTTGGTTACACCTGACTTGATCATTTTGGCGAGGAGGAGATCGGGCCAGCTGGAATATCGTCAGGAATATAGACAGTGAGAAAAGGAAGAGAGAAGAAGACACCAACCGATTATTCATATCATCATCACTGCCTCGTCCGTCTGTTATACTATCTCCCAAGATCACGAAAGCGCTCGTGTTGTTCGGAGCCCAAGCTTCAACTGCGGATGCGAAATACCTATTCCAGTCAGCTCAAGCTATCCTTGAGTGAACATAAAAGGTCGGAGATCATCACCAATGCTTAGTACTCGTTCCCATTAAACTCGTCGCATTCACCTTATTCCCAGCCTGCATCCAACTCGTCGTCCTACTTCCTGGGTGTCCTGTAATACTACTCCCCGCCTGCCCCTTCGCCAGATACATACTCAGCGTGATCATACTCTGTGCCTTGACTTCAAAATCCACCGGGTCCGAATAAACTAATTTGCCTATGGGTATAGTGACGGAGGATGAGCCATTGAATGTCAAGCCTGCAATGGGAGAGGATTGGATGTCCTTAACGCCGGCTTTCCCGCCGACGGGCAGAGCGAGTGAGGCAGCGGTAATGGGGAGGTGTGAGGTGCCGAATGTGTTGGAGAATTGGATACGGATGCGGGAGGAGGAGAGGGTGATGTGAAAGGTTTGCCGGAGGGTGGCGTCGTTGAGGATGGCGCTTCCTCCTCTCTGTAATCTGTCAGTTGTTTCTCTGTTTGATTTTGGGTCGATGAAAAGGGAAGCGTACAAATGGTGCTGGTGGGAGATTATCTGGTTCCACGAGCTGTGGCATCGATGTCCATGTGTCGATACAGTGATAGCCGGTGGTATTCGTCTGCCGAGTTTCGAGGTGGGGATATGCTGTGCATGATCCCAGCCATAGCAGGACTGGTAACGTGAAGGAGAGCTTGAGAAACATTTTGGACGAGGATAAGCTTGTGCGACGTGCGCCAAGCATGCAGGGAGAAGTGTCTTTTATACATGATGACCCCGGAAATGCAAAGCCGTACTAAGCACGGCTTGGGAAGTGAAATATATTGTTTGTTGTCGGCTGTATGTCGATCTCGCTTATTGGGGGGTATATCTCCAGCCTTTAAGCAGAGGGGAATGTGGGCTATCAGCCTGATGTCAGGGCCGGGTCGGCACGGATGCAGGTACAGAAATGTTGAAACGGATGGAAATGGAGATTTGAAATAAGCTTACTGTAATGTGAAGTTCCTCGGCGGATTTTATATCTCCAAGGTAAATCCTGTGCTAAACAATGAATGTTTATTCCCAAGTATAATAGTCTCTGTTTCCATCACCATGAGGCTATAATCTTAAATTAGCGATCATTCGATAGATGAAGCTGAATTGTATCTTTTACAGCCACTCCTCTGTCAGGGGAACACATGCGCAGTATTGTTCGTGAGGGAATGTTTTGAGCTCTAATGATGACATAAGCTCCTCGCTTAGTTTGTCTCCTGCCTTGGCATAATCCTTGCAACTTTGAATTCTCAACCTTCAACCTTCAACCTCCAAAGACCCACCAAGATAAGTATGTTCAAAGCATCTGCCAAACATTATTTATCAACACCTTCAAGTCTTCAATCATGTCAGCGCTTGGCCCAATCGACCCATCCTCAGTGCAGAAGGAGGACCAGAAAGAGGCGGCATGGATCGTCAGAAAGTTAGCGGGGGTAAACAAACATTTCCTTGCCGCTTGATCACCAGCTCATCTGCATCAGTCAATGACCGGGCGTATCGTCGTCTCAACCTACGAGTCTCTCAGGGCAACAGGAACTTCAGTCGTGTGTCTTTCACCATGGGGAGACTCCTCGCCTCTTCTCCTCCCATGCATTCGGTTTCGCGACCTAGCAGTCCACACGGTCGTCGCTGCAACTGGTGGCACAGCCATGATTGCCGCACCTGCAATGGGTCCCGTTTCTGACATGGCCATGTCCTCGTTCGGCGATACAGTACTCGTCGAACTGGGACTCCATGCTGGATTCGCAGCTGCCGTGCAGGTAGGGAACGAGTTTCTCATCGACAAGCCACTGAACAAGATCATACCTGTTCACGAAGCGAATTTGACGACGACTGGCGTCAAGACTTTGACAATTACCTTGAAGTACAAACACACGGTCGAAGATGCGAATCTTGGATTCTTTAGGAGTTCAACACACGCTGATCCGAGTCTGTTTGCGAGTGTTAGCGATTGCCTGGCTGTTGAGAAAGGGTGGTTCAGTCCATATCTATTTGCCAGCGCGAGGAGACCTGTTATTCCTCGGACGATGAAACCAGATGTTGTCTTCTGTCATGGTCCATTCTTATCTGGCGATTACAAAATTGGAGAGACGCTCGTTGCGCAAAGCGCTACAGTACTGCATCTCTGCGCAATACCTGCTGTTGAGGAGGAGGTCCTAGCTCCTACTGCATCGGTAACCGAGAAGACAAAGGCTCAGGTGTCAAAGATGAACACGAAACTAACATCTTTAATTCATCGCACAAAATCCAGTCCTAATGAACCTGTTCAGCCTCCATCCCCTCCACCAGTCCTGCAAGAGGTTGTACAGCCGCCTCGTCGGCTTGCTGTTGTTCTTCTGGGATTGAAACCACATCGTCTAGGAATGTGGACATCTTCAGCACGACCATCCGAGTCGGTCCTCAAATACGTGCTTCTAAACGGGGCACCCGCTATTGTACTGCCTGCTCTTGCTGGAGCACCGTTGATTGCATGGAATACTTTGACACTCAAACAACTCCAGACGAAGGACAAATACGATGGGGTGGTGCGGATCTTATTTGAATATCTCTCGCTTTGTGTTGATTGGGAGAGAGTGACTGTTGGAGAGGGAAATGAGGAGAGGCAAAAGGCTGTGAGGGATGTGGTCGAGTTGGTGGTTGCTGCGGCTGTACAGAGTGCTGATAGCAAGGCTGTGTCGAAGGATGTGGATTTGGATCGTGCGGGTATCGTTGTCTTTCGGATTCTATGATGAAAGATGACATTGTATGGTGACGGACTGCGAAGAAGATACGAATGTACGAAGTCGATTTTGTAACTTAGAGAAAGATTGAAGCTCGCTCGAGCAGAAGCCATCGGTTCTCTAACGACTTGGAGCTGTTTTGAAGGCCAATAGAGCAAAGGCTTGGACTTGATCCATCTTGGAACCGTAACTCATCTAGTTACTCTTGAATATATCCATTGGGTCTATAGAAAGTTATGAAAAGGAAAATTAGTAAAAGGTCACGTTACTACGAAAATCAGCTGATCCGAAAAGTGGATATCTGGCGAAGACTTCATCGAACCTCTGATGAACCTCCATGGCACACACTCTTGCTCAACGCATAATTCCTGAATTAAATACCCTTTATACCTCATCATGTCGCTCAAAAACACATACCTCCTCGCCTACAACGGCATTTCCTTTCTCCTCTGGTTCCATCTATTTTTTCGGACCTGCATATCCCTGACATCCTCCTTCTCATCCTCACCCACCTCAACATCGTCCACAAACTCCCAACTACTCTCTATATACCACACCCTCCTCCCACATCTAACATTCACACAATCCCTCGCCATTCTAGAAGTCCTACACGCAGCATGTGGTCTCGTTCGCGCATCACCCCTCACAACAGCCATCCAAGTTGGTGGGAAAAATCTCGTTGTCTGGACCGTGATGCGGAAGTTCCCTCACTTGGTCGCTAATGTGGGGAATGGTGGGATTTGGGGATTTGTGGGGTGTGAGCTTACTTGGGGAGTCAGTGAGATGGTTAGGTATGGGTTTTTTGTGGTGCAGGTTTTGAGGGGGAAGGCTTGGAGGTGGTTGAAATGGTTAAGGTATGTTCTGGATTTCTTGATCGAAGGCGATGTGATCTCATGAAATCTTGTGGATTGGAGCTGACACGATTGATTGCAGATATAGCGCTTTTGTTGTGCTGTACCCGCCTGGATTTCTGAGTGAGGCGTGGCTGGTCTATGTGTGTCTCACTCAGGCTGGGAAGGGGGAGATTGGGCCGCTTTACCGAGGTTATTTATTCGCCGGTCTGATGAGCTATCTGCCATGTGAGTTCGTTCATGTATTACTTTGATCTTTTTGTTAACGGAGATAGTGGGATGTATTCTCTATACGCATATGCTAGGGCAGAGACGTCGTGTTTTCAAGCCAGCTAATAAGAAAGCATGAATAAGCCGAGGCTGTTGAGAATTCCATATAGCTTTAGACGGTTAGACAGACGAGACTGTAGAGAGACGGATAGTGTGTGCTCCTATACAGAAACCTATGGAACACAATACAAAGAAGGTCTAAACTCTCAACTGTAGCAGATTCGGGCAAGGTAAATAGAGAAGTTGGGCTCCTTGAACCCTAGTCACTCAGAAACCCAATACCGATACGTTATTCCCAGATATGCAGCGATCGAACCCAAATCCTCTGTAAAGCTCTTTACTGCTATCTGGCAAGTACAAGACATTAGCTAGTATATCTTCATGTCTTAGGACGACAGCAAGATCATTTGTAAAGGAGGTAGAAGGTTGACAGGCGAAGGCGGTGAGGGATAAAGTGGTTCGTGACTGACCAATCAACGCGCCGCACGCGCCCTGGTCTCGAGAAAGTCAAAACCCCATCGCGCTTTCTGCCATCCACGCGATTTGATACTCAAGTCCTCTCAAGGCACCCAGCCATACCAACGACAACTCCACAACGCCCTCTCTCGACCTCCTTCCCGACAGCAACATCGAGAGTGAGGATATACTTTAGCAGATGGATTGAAGGGTCAATACGGAGAGTCTCGATGAGGATTACAACACAGGGGAACAGCCACAGAGCTCGCTGCAGCCATGGTAGAGTCGGCGGCTGCCTCGAATCCACCACAACCACCACCTACAGCACAAGTCAGACCACCAACGCCTCCTCGAGAATCCAGTCGTAACGAGCTGAACCTGGGAAAAGGAAAGGGGTCGAAACCCGGCGTGCTGGGGGATTTGACTCGATTCTTCAAGGTTGACTCCAACAGAAGGGCATCCGCACCAGTCACTAGCACATCTGCTGTTGAGACTCTGGTCCAAACACCAGGATCGGCATCAGGATCAGGGAGGAAGAGAGTAGGATGGTCAGACTCTACGCAATATAAAGACCCCCCGACAGCCTCGTTCGACGGAAAGAATATCAGACATATCGTACAACCACTCGCTCCTTCCTCCGAAAGAAAACCCCCGAAATCGATTCTCAAGATATCTTCTAATGGAGTTCATGAACAAGACCATATCGGCGGTGTCAACACGAAACTTCTCCCTCCCCATCACCACGCAAGTTTCGCCACGATGCTCGACTCGATTGTACAGCAGCTGGGAGGGAAGGATAGGAGTTCGAAGATGGATGCATACTTGATGTTTTCTGGCTTGTTGAAGGCGTCGGACAATGTGCCAGATTTGAAGGCTTTGAAAAGCAGGATGGGACTGCTGTGCCAATTCTTAATCCAGGATGTGACGGAGAAAATGGAGAATGGAAAGTCGGATACTGGATTGGTGGTCAATGCCCTGGTATTGCTGTCGAGTTTCCTGCAGAAACAAGCCATCTCAGACATGTTCACTGCCGAATTCTCTGTGCAGGTGGTGGACCACGCTATTAAGTCTTTCGAGGATGCGTCTGCTCCCAAGGAGATCATCAAGCACCTGATGTTCATCATGGCCCAGCAGAACTTCTCTCCTAAAGTCATGACAGCAGATCGAGTCGGCAAATTGATCAAGTCATTACACAACATCGAGGACCATATCAAAGGCAAGAGTATCACCATGTCACGGATCAGCATATACCGTACGCTTCTTCGTTCTTCAAGAAGTCATATGATTGGAATCTCTACTTGGTACGAGGACTTGTTCGGCGACATGCTGAGCAGTCTCAGGGAAGTTCGGACAGTAGCCATCGCCTTTGGATTCGAAGCTGCCATCGCACTTGGGGCTGAGCCCAATGCAACCAAAGCGGTCATGAATATGTTTAAACTTATTCCTGTGAAGCAATCCTATGGAGATTTCTACGCCGACCGCTTAAAGATCATGGTCAAGAACAAGAATGACTGGGACAGCTCTGCCGTGCCGCAAATCTGGAGCATAGTCATATTGTTTCTTCGATCAACGCCTGAAGCACTTGGGCAATGGCAGTTTCTCAACAAATTCCTGGAGGTCATACAGCTTTCTTTCAATTCAAGCGATTCTGCAACCAAAACCGAGGCGAATCTGGCCTGGAATCGATTCATATATGCACTTCAACTTGATGAGAATACGAAACCCAAGTTCAGAACCATTATTTCTCACGCGCTCATCACGCAGCTCAAGACACGCAAATCATCGTCAGGTCGCAGAACATGCCTCAATAGCATCTACATGCTTCTCTACTACTCACTCAAGCCAGAGTCGAGTTCTGCCCAACTTGAACTTTACTGGGATGAGTATGTCATTCCAATCATCGATGGCTGCTTGACTTCTGCAAGGACGAGGACCGATCCAAATCTTGCAAAACAGGATGCACTTGAAGCCTGCGTCATTCTCCAATCTCTGTTCGACTCGAAAACTCCAAGGAAGTGGAAGGAATCTCGAGCAGTAGTGAGCCTACAACCCACTTCAATGGATCCATCCGAATTGCCAGCACTCGACTCGAAATGGTTGCGACGGAACAGTGTCCGTGTGTTCAAGGTTTTAAATCCTCTCATGGAGATGTTGTTCTGGGACCTAGGGAGCGATTCGGGGATCAACAGACTTTGGAGATCGTACATGGCCTCGATCGGATCTCCAGCTGTCAACGAAATTATGATCAAGCCCGAGACCATGTCATCTCTTGCCTCCATGTTCAGCATGCTGCACAGGTTTTGGCTCAAGGGTGGAGAGAAACTGGAAAGTCTGCCTTTACCAGAAACGACGACGACAGTGCAAAGAACAACCGCATTTACACGAAGTTTTGAAAATATTGTCCTTACAGCAGCTTCTCTGGACGGTCTCCAACTTGCACCATTCACGGACAAGCTTCTCTCCATTGCCCAGGACACCTTTGTTGCAGTCGCAACTCCATCCCACCTACCAGCGAAGCAACAAGTTGAAATCAGATGTCCCCTCCACCATCTCATCCTCCTCCTAACGAACCCGTCCCCTGGCATGGAATATGATCAGCAGTTCCGCAGAATGGTTGAACACATACTATCACCATTCATCCAGGCTCGGCCTAATAGATCTCTCGTGGAACTGATCTGTACTCTTTCCCACCTACTGCCGTCTGAGAGCAACGAGCGGTCGAGGATTATCTGGCAGGTACTGGCCGAATTTGCAACCACAGCTAACGACACACGGGACAGCAACGTAAGGACTGGAGAGGAACCTCTTGGATCCAAGTACCGGAAAACTATCAAGATCCTGGAGATTGGGGTCAACCTATTTCCGGGAGTTCCTTCACCTGCTTGGGGCCACCTTTTTCAAGCAGCGATCAATTCGGCTACGCTCGATGCTGGTGACAGTGGAAGGGCCATCGGAGTGATTGAAGAAGTTGCCAAGATTTTCCTCCCCAAAGTTCCAAGTGACTCATTGACCTCCAAGGGGATGTTCTATCTGAGCCTCACCCTTAAAAAAGCAAACTATCCCAAGGACAAACAGGCACTCGAATTGGCTCATAGGAAACTTTGGGGTACAGGGACTACTCATCAAAAATCGACATCGCATGATCCATATGTGTATTTGTACCAGTACGTCAATGCGACACTTACGACAAGCTACAAATCTTATTCCAAGGACTATTTGCAGGAGTGCTCGGAAAATATCTCCGCACTTACAGGCTTCTTGGGAAGATGTCCCACCTCCCTTCTTCTGGCCGTTCTCATCAAGATCCAACCCGGGATTGAGCACTGGATTCTTGACAATGATCAACGACTACTTGGAGGGGACATCCTATCGAAGGGGGTATGTACTTACTTGATACAAAATACAGATCATTCGCTGACGTTACAGGTTGCTTCCTTGTGGGATATGGTCAAGAAACTGATGCCTGGCTTACTTGCACTGTATGGCCATACGGAAGTCTTGCGCGAGTTGAACCCTCTGATCTGCGCTGGCTTGAATAGCAGACATGGTAGTCGTGTCAGCGGCATGTTATTGTTCTGGAATTCATCATTCGGATCTTGCGACGAGCCTTTCGAATACCCAGAGAATGTCAAGCAGGCCTTACTTCGCTTGCGGGCTATCGCAGATGTTCAAATTCCATACCTGCCAGAGAGCATCGATGAAGAATCATCTGCCGATCAACGACAACCAATTGACTTCATGGAGACTCAAGATGATTCATATGGCATGTCCAGTATACCCAACGAATCGATCATGCGACTCATGAGGCAATCCACTCCACAAGTCATTATTGAGTCTCGTCAAACTGTGTCCTTGAAACGTTCTTGGGATAATACTCCGGGATCTAGCAGACGGAAGTCGAGGAAGAGGGATGTCACACCAAAAATCCGTCATGACGATTCCCAAGTCCAATTCGAAACTGTCGAATCTTCGCCAATGGCTGACAGAGTGGTCGATTCTCAGCTTCTAACGGACAAGCAGAAGGAGACAAAGGAGAGACAGCAGGCTGAGCAATCTATGTTTCCTGATCTCAGATCCACGCCTATATCCAGAGAGAAATCGGCTGGCAGGTCAGATGAGGCTGGTATGGAGCTTCCAAATCGTCAGTCATCGCAGCTACGAACCAAGCCATCGGAAGAACGACAGACCACCCCGACCCTTCCAATACCAAGCGATGATGATGGCTACGTTGCCTCATCCCCGACGCCTACAAGGTCAATTCGTGGAGAACCAGAAGTCGATGCAGAGATAGATCCTCCTTCATCACCTCCAGTTGCACCAGCGAGAAAAGCTGTCTATGTCGAGTCAAACTCTCCGTCTCTTGAGCATACACCTGAGCCAGCAACTGAGGCTACTCCCGCTACCACGGCATTCGAACCCGAGGAAATCAATGACATTCCCTCGTCTCCTCCGGAATCTACACCAGAACAAGCAGACGTCATGGATGTTGATGGAGAAGCTTTGGAAGAGCAGGCAGACCTTCTCGTGGAGACGACTGGACATGTCCATGACATGGACTTGGACCCTACTGCAGAGGTTGATGAAGAGCAGCTTGAACTTCCTGAACATGAAGCATCATCGAAAGACGACGAGCCAGGAAGTACAAACGAAGCCAATCTCGGTCACTCTGCACAAGTGGACTCCTTTGCGAATATTACTATGTCTACTTTTGAGTTTACCCCCGAGGTCCGGCACAGCTCTCCAGTGGAGGATGACCCATCGGAACAACTGAGAGCCAGTCAAAGAGAAGAGCAACTCAAGTCGTCCGTTGAAGACGATGATGATATCCATCCTTCAACCGCACCTGCTCCAGCAACGAAAGACGAGCCAGAAGATGAACCGGCCCACAGGCCACAGCGCCTCCAGACGATTCCTCTACTTGACCCTCTTCCTCCTGGGACGCCTCAGCATCCTGGCAGCTCTCCAGTCCACTTTATGGACGCACAAAGCAGCCCTGCATCTTCTGATCGACAAGATGTATTCGTAGATGCTGTATCATCGCCGCGGTTGACACGGGCAAAAGAAGCTGCACCAAATCCTTCCACCCCAGACGATTATGGCACAGGCAACGATTCCAGCTTTCTTAGGGCGGTCCATGCATACGATCAATCAAACACTGTCGCAAAGGATGTCTCCTTTGTCGGCCAGTCAGACAACTCACCAAGGCGGAGCACAAGGGGCTCAGCATCAAAACCTTTGGAAACTCCCTCTTCCATTGACCCTTCGCCTATTCGCAAACTTGCGTTGAAAAGGACTTCCAACCTTCCAGAAGCTGGCCCCTCGAACAAAGAACCAGTTTCTACTACATCTGGGAACAAGTCTTCTTCCATCCCTTCATTTATCCCAGAAACGCCTGGCATGCCTGTCCCAGCAGAACCGATTGTCGACGAAGATGGACAGCAAATCGATCCGGAGGATACAATTGTTGTGGATACCTCCAGCCTCAAGCACTGGCGCCCGACTGCCAAGCGTGGCAAGAGGAAGGGTAGGAAGAGGAAGCATCATGAGACCAGTGGCGATTCGAACGAGATACCTGACAGCCAGGATGCCATGGCTGGGTCAGAGAGTAAGTGCTCAACACCTGAGTTGTGGGAGCTTAGACTAATCGAAACAGCTTCATCGCCGCAAAAAATGTCACCCTCGAAACGATCTCCCGCGAAGAAGAAGCCTCGTGGGCGACCATCCAGGGCTTCTCAAGTTTCGCAGCAAGAGTCCGATGTCGAATCAAGCCAGGGGTTTGGAAGTCAGAGTATGTCGGTGGATCTTGATGCACAACACCAGGAGATGGATGTTGACGGTACTACGATGTCGTTTGCCTCGAATGCTGAGGTCGAAGAGGAAGAAACAGCACCCGCCGAGGAGCCCGAAGTCGAACAAAGCTTTGAAGGGTCAGTCGTCGAGCGTGGTGCAGAAATCGAGATTGAGAAGTCATTCGCGAAGGAAACCCAGGAGGATGTCGATATGGATGCTGCTGGCGCGGACGAGGCGACTAGTCCAAGCTTCGATGTCATTGAGGAGACAACAATCGACGAGACCAGTCTGTTGGAGAAGTCAAGCCCAGCAGTCGAGCAGATCAACAATATTGATGAGAAGGCTGTCATCCATCCTGCGGAGATGCCGATTGCAGCATCGTCTGCTCCAGATACAGTCGCCGAGCCAGTTGAAGCATCACCCATTGTTGAAGTTCAAGTTCGAGTTGAAGAGCAGCCAGTAACTGCTGAAAGTATGGCCGACAAACTGCAAAGTCTTCTCAAGGATCTACAGTCAGCAGCACTGAGTCGACAGGAGGTCAATAAGTTGGAGGATTTGTTTTTTGAGGCTAAGCGGCACATGTATGCCGCTGAGGAGAGAGGAAGAGCATCAGCAGATGGTGAGAGATAAGTTGGTTGAGTAATGATTTGTAATTTGCATTCATTGTATGCATTGTATGCATGGCGGTATGGTATGGCATGGCGAGGCGATTGGAGTTTCTGCTTGCTTTGTTTTGGTGTGCGTCTGAGTTCGATGGCTCAATGAATGAATGTACGGAATACTGTGGGATGGACTCAGAGGCAACGGGGCAATGGAAGGGTGCTTGGAGGTCTCGGGTGATCATGGTGATTGTATCTTGTAGATCTGACACAACACCAGATATCAAATATCAATTGTCTGTCTACACAATCCGTTTGTCCCCCCTCCTCTCCCCTATGTACGATACTCTTACTCAACCCCACTACCGCATCCCTCAATCCCACCGCCCATCCCACCCCTCCCTCATAACCCTCTCAATCTCCAACTCCTCTCTATCCTTCCTGCCAACGCCCCAAGTTTCCCATTTGAAATAAGCATCCCTATAATCCCTCTTCGGCCGTCTGTACACTCTCCCAGTCACAGGATCTTCCCATCGCATCAAGTCACGCCCCATCTCATTCCCCATGGTCCTGGACCGTTCTTTCTCCGAGCGATTAAGGCGATGTCTTCTTCTCGTGAGAGGGGGAGTGGGCCGTGGATGGGAGGAAGCTGGATTTTTTTGGGGGTCGCCTTTTTGGGATAGTGTGGAGATGTAGGGGGTCTTGCTTGAGTTGGAGGTGGAGTTGGAGTTGGTAAAGGGGGTGGTGGTGGTGGTGACTGGAGCTGCATTGGTTGGCTGAGCTTCTTCTCCTGTCGAATGACTAAAGGTAGAAGAAGTCTTGATATTCATCTCTTCCTCCCTGTTCTTGTGCTTCATCTTTTGCTTCTAAACCTCCCTCGTGCTTGCGGCAGTTGTCATTCTCTTTGCGGTTACTCCAGCTCCCTTTGGGTCTGGCTTTGTCGTTATGGTCGCCGGAGGAGGTGGAGGTCGTGGAGTATTTTCCGACGTGAAGGGTGATGACAAGGGCTCGGGTTCGGGCTTGGATCGAGCATTTGTTCCCCTTTGAGGGCGCTGCCCTGGCTTGTTTGGGGCGTTCCATGGGTTTGATAGTGGAGTAGGTGCATCTATCATGGCGGAGGATTGGCTTTGAGGTGGTGGTGGGGGTGACATTGTGTGCAGAGGTGATGATGGCTGCGGGTTCGAAGAGCGCTTGCGAGGAAAAAGCTTTGGACTGAGTGAAGAAGAAGAATAGAAGGAGTGGGAAGCGAATTGTGCCTGTATGTTATCTAAATCCTGAAATGAAAGCGTGCAGGATGTCAATTAACTGGTGATTGAGGGCAATGACATTTATTCATGTCAAATTCGTTCTGAAAAGCAAATCGAGATAATGGCTAGGAAAAGAGGGATACCTTACCGGATGACTTGCGGCTCACGTATACCTTTACGGCCTCAAGTATACGTCGATTTTCTATATGGGACACTTGACACAATGACTCACGGCGATTGCAGAAGATGAATTGGACTAGACGGGACGTGCTCATTTGTTTACTTTTGTCGCGTATGACTTCACCTTTATTTTCTCGCGCTAGCTGCTTCGCACAACAAGACACTTTTGCTTTAATTCATAATTTTCCTCCTTTGTCGATCACAGTAATCTACATATCGTTCCACGCCATTTCAGGCTGATCATACACACCATATCTGGTCGATAGCCTCCCGATTAGCCTGCGCTCCGGCAGCGCCGAAATCCTTGGCTTGATTCCTTTCACCTCTCCCAGCTTCTTCATCGATCTCATTCGAACCTCGGATATTCAGCGCCTCAGGATTTGTTTGATCTTCGTATGAACACGAAGCCAGTAAGATCCAGTTCACAGTCTTTAGTAGCTAACTTTTCTCCAGTGATACTCCTCCATCGGCATATCTTCTACGCAACATGGCGGTCCGAAGCCTTCACCCACCACGTTATTATAGATCCTCAACTCTGGTGCACCATTTCATGTCGCTCAGCGAAAGGCATTTCGGAAATCCACGATCTCCAAGCCACATTTCCTCCCGGTCCACGACGTTGGAATCCACAACAACTACCGATGTGTCGACCTGCAGCAACTTTCTCACATAGCGTACACACTCCAAAATAAAGCTTCCTCCGAAAAATTCCCACTCAAAGCCATCTACACATCCTACTCCGACTTCGATACGCAGACTGTAGCGATTCCCAGTCTTTACTTTTCCCCATCCATCATTCAATTCCTAACAAAGTTTCGACTAGACTTCCTGCACTAAAGCCAAAGCTACTCTCCAGCAGCTGAATAATATTTCACGAAGAAAATAACATACATGAACGGAGGGTGAAGACTCGAGTCCTGTCCGCGAGGCCCTCCACGAACCTGCAGCTCTTCCCATAGAGTCTGCAGAGCCAAGATCGAGTAGGGACAGTTCATCGTGGTACCCCCATTGTGTTCTGCTCCCGGGCAGTCTCCTATCTCCTAAACCGAGAAAGGTTTCTGTGTCGACTCTCTCCAAAGGGTATCAGATCTGCTGTCATGGCGGTCGAAGGTCTTCGGACATCCTAATGGCTTTTCGCCCTAACCGGTGAGGAGTATCAGATTGCTGTTATGGCGGTCGAAGGTCCTGTGGGAAGGACACAATTGGTCTTTCTTCCCCAACCAGTTGATTGGCATCAGATCATTTCGGTGGTCGAAAATATACTCGTTGTGTAGGGAGCTCTCACAGGTCTTATTCGAAATCTTTATTATATTATCAGATCAATCTGAAATCTTGCTTGTGAAATTTTCGTTGATTTTTTTGAGCTGAGAGCCCTCTTCTGGGCACAAACGCACTGTAAGTCTTCATACAAGGAGATGCAAAGGATGGATGACTATGAAGTCCGTAAAGCACGACTTTCACTTACTTTACCGTCGACTGAGCGTCGTCTTCGGAGATTTTGAAGTCTACTTTGATGCCGCTTTTCCTTTTGCGCAGATGGTCACTCGGAGACAGGCTCCTTTGACTTTCAGAATTTGGGAATGACTTTTCACAGCATGCACATATATCGAGGTTCTCCCCTGCTCGTTGCTGAGGGCATACCTAATCTAGTTCTCATGGCCATGTATCATTGCATCTGCAGGTGGGCTAGCAGCTATGAAAGGCGTAGACCCACCAAGAATCAAGAAGTAACAGTCGTCTGGAGGGCCATCCATGGACCTGGACTTCTTAGGTTGATTCAGGATACCGATATGATATTCCATTGGATCATTTTTTAGGACTGGCTTCCATAGAGGTTTGGTAGCTTCCGATGCTGACCAAGTCACTGCTTCGGCGATGCGAAAGACATCGAGAATTGATGTAACGACGACAGCGGCTGCAACCACAGGCTCCAATGTCTTCTTTGCCACATCCATCACTTTGTTCGATGACTCTCAGGGTTCTGAGAGGTCATGCCAACCGATGTCGATCAGCACATTATCTTCTTCGCAACCGAGGGAAATTAATGGTGGGATCTTCGCCAGCAGTCTCGGCTACTGAGCATACAAACACCTGGATTCACAAGCCATTCGATACAACGACGACGCTTCTTAGGGTCAGTAGATCAAGGTCATCTGGGATCTATCCGCACGCAAATCGACATTAGATTGCCATCGTATCGTTTTCGAAAAGTCCAAGGTCACTTTTGGGATGATCACGTGTAACGATCCACATCGCCAAGTCGAGTGCGGGAGCAACCTTTCTTGAACAACATCCCCGAGGTCAGTAAGAGAATTTTTATAAATCCAGGTTCAAGTCAGCCTAATTCGGGGCTCAGCTCTTGTCATTCGAAGCCCACTGTGCCCTCTCACAATGGATGTCCCCATCGCCGCCAATGTCCTCGGCACAATCGGTGCAGTTTGCTGGTCTATTCAGGTACCTTCCCCATTCAATCATCTTCATAAGGTACCTACGGCTGACAGCCGCAGCTCATCCCGCAAATTATCATCAACTACCGCCGACAAAACACGATCGGTCTCCAGCGGTCGATGATGCTTCTCTGGGCTTGTGCGGGCGTCCCTCTTGGCGCCTACAATATCGCGGGGGACTTCAATATCGCGCTGCAGATCCAGCCCCAGATATTAACGGTCTTGAGTCTCATTACTTGGATTCAGTGTTATTACTACGACGATGTGAGCTCTCTTCTCCTTGTCCTCGGAATTTTTGTCGTGACAAGTGTTATTCTCGAGAAACGGGAACACATGCTGACGGATACAGAAATGGAGTGTCACGAAATGCACTGCCTTCGTAGGTGTCATTGGCGGATTGTTCGGAGGGATTGAGACGGGACTAGTCTTTACCTTGAAAGTATGCTACTCATCCTCTGACCCAAAAATTCAAGCTAATGTATCTAGACCGGCATCGAGAAAGACAGACACTGGCCCGTCATCCTTATGGGCGTCATCTCAACCATCCTCCTCTCAGCAGGTGTCCTCCGTCACTACTGGGACATCTACATTCATCGAACCGTCCGCGGAATCTCTTTCATCTTCGTCGGCATCGATGCAGCAGGAGACGTATTCTCACTGATCTCAGTGTGTATGTTTTCTCCTTGCCCCACTACCCCACTGTCAACAGAGATTGACTAACGAACACAGTCTTCCAACCTAAACTCGACATCCTCGGCATGGTTATCTACGCTACCGAATTCGTTCTCTGGTGCGGAGTCTTTGCATGTGGAGGATACTTTAACTTACGACCTTGGATCCAGCAGAAGCTGCGCGCTAGAAGAGAGGGCCAGGAAAGTTCGGAGAGACCGGCTGTGGAGGGTGCTGAGAGTGGTGTCTCCAATGATGTCTCGCTACATCAGGTTCCCTCTTCGACTTCTGTGTTCAGGACGCCGAGCTCGGTTGTTGCGTCGAGGTCGTCTGTGAGGCTTGAGACTGTGGACTGAGGTGTATTGAGAAAGAAATTTTGAATCCAGGGGAGTGTTTATTATTTACGTCGCCAAGGAGTGCTGCATAACTCTCGGAGGACCTTGACTAGCAGTGTGCGAGCTGACAGGCTGAATCATCGGGTGGGTTGGTGGATGATAATTGACAGGTGGATTTACCGAAGCTCAATATCTGGAAGCTGCGAAGAGCTACAGCACTTGGTAAATCGGGGAGTGAAAGAGAGGAGGGGGAAGGGACTGCGTAAGAACGAGATATCAGGTCGTCAAGTTGGAGAGCAAGAAGTATTTAATGCATTATCGGTGTTACAATACCACGAGAAAGATGAGGAGGTTGCACAACTCCAGGGGATGCCAACTAATCATTCGGGGAAATGAGAGACTCCTTCTGTCTTAACGAAAGCTTTTGTACATTTCATTTCCACTTTCGACTTCGTTACACATGCAAAGGCCAAGATCTGACAAGAGAGATTTCGAGCTTCTCTCCTCTCCACCTCTCCTGTTGCAGGACTAAAATGTAAACACGCTTCCTCCTGTGTAGTCCCACTTCAACAACGATCTCCAAATCACTTTTCGTACTTGTTCTTCCACCACTCTATGTGCTTCCTTGATGGACCATGAGTCGGCAGTGCCCAGGCGATAGTTTACCGTTCGAGATGATCATCATTGCCCCCCGATGAAGTCCCGAAGCTACAGCCTTTCAAGACTTGCGTTGTTTCTTGTTTGACCCCCTTCCATGCTCAAATACCTGGCTCTTCCTCTTCCCAGTAGGCGGAAGTACATTATACTCAGCAAAGTCCTCGATCAAATCCTCCGCGTCGACTTCAGATGCAGCAAGTTGGCGTAGATCATTCTCGGGGAAGTTGACTTGTGGTCTCCGACGATCTTCCACGAAGACGGATATGCTGTGCGCAAGAAATAGAGGCCGCAGTCTGAATCTATGCTCTGGCCGTTCCTTTCGTGGCTGAGCCTCGACTGCAGGGAAGCTGACTTGACGCAAATCGGTCTCGGGAAGCTGAAATCGAGGAGCCTGGCGAGCTTCGGTGAAGATCGGGATGCTTTGTGGCGCTACCGGACGTGGCTTAGTGGTAGACCTTCCTGTTGGGTGGCTGTCGAATTGAGCAATGTCGCCTTGAGGAAGGCTGACCCGAGGAGCTTCAGGGGCTTCGTCGAAGGTTGGGATGCTTTGCGGTGGCCCTGGTTGTGGATCGCGGAACGCGATATGCTGCCAGCGCGCCAGGGCGGGTACTCGGGAGTCCTCGAGGAAGGCGGAGAGGGAATATTCTTCGACTTGCGGGTCTGGTGCCTGGATCGAGTATAGAGGCGGGGAGGAGGCTGACTTGGCCTGTTGGTCTCGGCTCATGGCTTCGCTTGTCGATGGTAGGAGGAAGAAATTACGATACCTCGCGAAGCTCGTCGAACAAAGAAATCGAGGCAGATCGTGGTGTCGATGATCCGTCTCCAGGTCGAGATTTCTTGTCAAGAGGCAGAGAACAATGCCGCGAGCGCGGCTAGCAGATGAGGTCAGCCCGCTCGCTTAGTGAATGTTCAAGTCAATGGAGCATAAAATCTTCGAAACCTCGTCTTAACGATCAATCATATTCAACTGCCACCGCCCTCCACCCCGCACGGGTTTCTCATATAGGACAGTCGTATTCCTCTTCGCATCTCTGAACGCTTTATTCTCTTTCCCACCACTCACGCCATTCAACGCGTCAGCAATCGGTCTCAGCAACAGACTCATACTTAAATGTCCGTCCGGTCCAACCATGACTCTATTCGTCAACACAGCCACGACGACAATGAAGATCAAGTGACACCCGCAGATCAAACCAATGATCAGGTAGAAGAAGTACGGATGCCCAACATGCAGGTACACGCCTTGCTTGGGCGCACTTCCCACATAGCTCGTGTATGGATTGTACATCGTTGCCCCGGCAATGGTTCCCATGGCGAAGATTGCTATGGCCATTCCTATCTCCTCTATGCTGCCGTTGGCGGTAGATCCCCAAGGGCTGTCTCGTGGGTAGATCTGCGCCGCCACACCAAGGTAGTCCGTGTATCCGACCTGAGCAATAGAGGCAGTGGCAATTTGGGCCATGTAGTCGGAGATGTAGGAGACGTTGCGAGGATCATTCTGAGTCTCTCCCATGGTGACATTGCACATGTAGTACCAGGGATCCGTATCCGATGCTTCAAAAGCCTCGACGATAGAGCAACGCTGAGTGTCTTCGCAGGTGTGGTTATCGTGCGTGAGAAATGTGGTTGAATACGGCACGGTCTCCTCCACTGTCATGTTGCCCAGGGTATCCACTATCAGGTCAACAGATGTGCCATTGCCGCCTGCCGTGACTGGGTACGCGGCACAGTCATACGTGACTTTGATAGTCCGTGATGTGTAGACAGAGAATGTACCGAGCAGTTCGCCTGTTGGAGAATCCGAGAAGGTGTGCTCAACAGTCTTGGTGTCGTAGTCGTAATAGAGCATTGCGCCTTTGGGCTGATATATCTTGCCAGCTTCAGGGGCATTATCGGAGGAGTTCAAGAGGTATGTGTAGCTAAGAGCACCGAACCTGCAACAGTCAGAAGTGTTAGATGTCTCGACGGATAGTCTTACATGTGAGCAGCATATTCCTCGTCATGGATGGAAGGCTCGGTGGTTTGGTCTCCTTGAGGATAGAAATGATCCAATCTTGGGATCGAAACGAATTCGTTTGGATTCATCTGAACTTGGGAATAATCCAAATCGAAACTATAGGTCAAGGAAAGCATTGCGATACCAGCTTGAGCAAGCTACAAGCGTCAGCGAAGTCTGCAGCACCAATCGAACAACCTACCAGGTTCACAAGCAGCCAGAAAATGCAGCAAAATACGACCAATGGCCTCCTCGCAACATACATCAGCTTGACCAGCTTCGTCAAACTATCCGCATTAAGAATAAGATCAAGCTGTTCCGTCAGCACAACTCCTTCCAAGCTCGAAGCGACTCACCTCGACTAAATTCCTCTTTCTGCCACTCAATATCGGCCATCGCATATTCAACGCCATATCCCTAAACGCACTCGCAATGTTCAAACCCAGCGCAATACTGATACCCGTCGTCAGAGCATTATACACTTTCTTTCTCGCTTCACTCTGCGCGCCTTGATTCTGCCATAATCTTGTCGCGAGAATATATCCCCCGCATAACCCAGCAGTAATCAGCCATCGGAATGAACTGCCAATTAATATATGTCGCAATTGTTTGCCCGAGTGGTCTTTGTATGGGACGAAGGTATTCGCGGTATAGAAGGTATCAATTTTGTTCATGGGATCGTGAAGAAAGGAATGCATTTCTGGTTCTGTGGGAGTTAGACATGCGACCTTCTAATCTGGGAAAGACTTACGAGATCCATTGTTACTCGAGAACGTCGAGTACATCGTATCATGACTCCTATCATGCCTCGGCGGATCTGGTCTTCTCGTCTCCATCTCAAATCCAGCATCTCCCAGATCTCCATGACTCTGATTTGAATCATATTGCGGAAAACGGCCGGCATACGAAGCTGGACTTCTGTACACAGTCCTCTCGTCGTCCAGAGGGGAGAAGTTCCCTACTGGCGCATATCGGGGGTCGATTGCATACGACATTGTAGTCGATATCAAGACTCCATGATGAAAGTTTCGACTTTTCCATCTCTCTTCAGCTGGAAATCAAATGTGGCACGGGAAAGATAAGCAGAGATGGCGCGTTTGCAGCCCTGGTCGGTATCCCAAAGGATGTCCTACACGGCTGAGGGGGCCGAGACGAGGCTGGCCAGTCAGAGAGGATGATTGTCATGGTGGTGGCCCAATGGGGAGAAATTGAAGTGCGGCTGAGAGCAGATAGGGGGTAGTTCAGATGAGGGGAGTGGCTAGGGGCTTGGAGTATGCGGGACGATTCGTTAGGGCTGACATCAAAGTCCTTGATTCGAGCATCCAGATTCTATTTCCGGGCACTTCGATGCAACATTCCGAAGTGCTGCGGACAGCGACGCGGTCGAGGACTTTATTGATTGATAAGATACATGAGAGGAATTGGATCTCAATCATCCTTCAATGTCTGGAAAGAAGCTCCGACAAGAAGCCGTAAATATTTGAGGTCAAATAAGCTCTGACTCGCTAGTACCAAGCTTTAAGATTGTACAAGGATGGATCATAAGTGGGATGGGTGAAACCCGCTCTGTATCTCGTCGCGTGAGTAACTGCTGTGCCTCTCAAGGACATGTTTGTTGTGGTCACCAAAACTGCCATGCAGTGCTCTCTGTCACTTCGCAGGTGGAAGTCGTTGGAATAATGGCTACATTCAACTGGATAAGCAGCAGCCTTGCAAGAGAACAATGGCGAGGAGATTCCAGAGAGAGCCGAACTGTACGAAATTCTCCACGTGATGGCGCGTTTTCTTCCTGTGACCAGCTGTTGTCCTTGATAGCCCTTCTTCTGGAGGATCCATTGCAGCAGAGACTGCTATCATTTGGTCACAAGTCTCCTGCCAAATCTCATCTGATGGTATCAATGCTGTCAAGCGACGGACAGTGGACAATGAAGGCTTCAGACGACTTTTCTGTCTCGATTCTGGAGGCTGAAGGCCTGATGAAGAAGCTAAAAGTACAAGTTCATAGTTGTTCCATTTCCGACCCCTTCAGCATGTTTTTAAACTCCTCCTTCGCAGCTTTCAACAGCTTCTCGTCGGTCAAAGCTTCCAACCCAGTCACAGCCAAAGCCTTCCCAGCTCTCAGTGCAGCAATATGAGCTTCCTTCGTCCTCGCAGCAGCCGCAAACCCTGGATTATGAGGACCCTCAACACTGTCGATCTTGAACCCTAAGCTCACACTCGGCATGGCATAGCTGATATTTCCCTGATCGGTACTCGCTTGCGTCGCTCCACGGATGATGTCCATCTCTGGGGAAGGAATATCACTTCCGAGTGCATTCATGACTTGTCTGGAGACCTTGCACAATGCTCTATTGGGAACATGATCATCATATCCCATGATCTCAGTAATCTTCAACTTCGCTCCTGTAGCTTCAGCACCGGCCTCGAAGCACTTGTTGACTTTCTTCCTCAGTACCTTCAGTCTCTGCTTACTCAAAGCTCTGGTGACGAAGATCCCTGCTGCGTATGCGTGGATGATGTTCGGAGCAGCGCCACCATCTGTAATATGCCCTTGGATGATGTCGCCTGGCATAGTTTGCTGCCTCAACACACTCAGTGCGTTGTACGCCGTGATCAGTGCATCAAGAGCGTTGATGCCTTCCCAGGGAGCAGCGGCGGCATGTGCTTCTTTGCCAAAGTATTCCACTTTGAAGCTTACGTACGCATTCGTGCTCATCAAAGCACAATCAGCGACCTTTCCGGGGTGAGAGATGAGATTGATGTCAACTTTGTGATCAGAATATGCTCCTGCCTCTAGGAGTTTGATCTTTCCGCCACCTCCCTCCTCGGCTGGCGTTCCGTACAGGATGATCTTGCCTGGGAGGGAGAACTTGGTCATTGCTTCACCGCATGCAAGTGCTCCAGCTAGAGAACATGTAGCAATGAGATTGTGACCGCACGAATGGCCAATCCCCTTCAGTGCATCTGGAATCGTTAGAAGGTCCCCAGGTTACCAGCATCAGATGCATACCGTATTCAGCATTGAAGCTGATCACAGGTCCTTTCTTTCCACTGTCATACTCCGCAATAAATGCCGTTGCAATACCGTAAGCTGATGGCGTGACCTTCCATCCTTTCCTCGTTCTCATGAACTTCGTCAAGGTCTCGTGGGCAATGAATTCCTCATAGTTCAGCTCTGGGTTATCGTGGATCTTCAGATTGACTGGACGCAGCGTCTCGCTGATTGAGTCGACATACTCTGAAATGAAGTCGAAGTATTGCGATGGCTCCTCTGTTGAAGGTGAGATGATGAAACAATGCAAGGGGCTCGACGTACCAATTTGAAGTTGATTGAGACCTTTTGAGCGCCGCTCATCTCTTCTTGTCGATATATCAACGTACCCATCATCGACGAGGTCCAGGACAATCTGCATCGTGACGACTTCAGCAATGCAGAGCTGAGTGGCTTTTCTGAAGATGATTCGACGAAGTCAGCCTTCTCGAACTCGCACGAGGTTCTTCAAGATGCCCAGACTGTTTATCTTGCCGATAGGCGGTCTCCGCCTCTATAATATGAAGTTTCCCCGAAGATGGGGTGAAGAGGGGCAAGCTACACAGACAATCCTTTCCGAACACAGCAAAACCTTATCTCGTAACCAATCGAAAATACCTTTATATGAAGTTGTAATTGGTCAATTACTTTCGAGAATGATAGCTACTGTGAGCGAGCCAGAATACGATCTGTTCTTGAGGATAAACGGAGAATCCGATGTTGTTCCCGGCATACTCCCGGCAAACTACCCCCATTCTTGGCAGCGGCGTGCAACGTTTCCCAGCCAAATTCCAGGGTCGAGGACCAGGGAATATTAATTGACCGGCGAGTTGGGATGGGACGGTGGAGATGAGATGCCCGTCGGCCATGTGGTAGTGGGTATCCCATTTCTTTTACTTTTCTCTATTTCATAGTTGGGATTTCCTCTTCTCGTCTTCTCTTTGCCATCACTTTCAAATTCCGTCAAAATGGGTGCTCAAGACGAGATCAACACTACTAGCGATGCTCAAATCACGTCTAATGAGAAGATCCCGGTGGTGATGGAGTCGGATGATGCTGTATTCAACAAATCTGAACTTCACATTGACGATGAAGCGGGTGAGATCGCCGCTCAAGCTCTTGCAAGTGGTCCAGCAGATTCAGAACTATCGCGGAAAGTACTCAGGAAGATCGACTGGTATATTCTGCCTTTCCTCTGTATCACATATGGTATGCATCCGTCCCACGTCTCATTAGCATACAGCTGACTTTGAATGCAGGTCTGCAGTTCCTCGACAAGACAACACTGGGCTACTCGTCAGTCTTTGGAATCATCCCAGACAATCATCTTGAGGGACAAGACTACGCATGGGCATCCTCAATTTTCTACTTTGGTTACATGCTCGCTGAATATCCCGGCGTGGCATTAATGCAACGCTTTCCCATCGCCAAGTTCCTTGGAAGCGAGTTTCCTCCACCCTTGCAAACAGTCAGAGCTAACCGATACAGTCAACATCATCCTCTGGGCTTCAATCCTCATGATCACCGCAACATGTTCCTCCTTCGCCGGTCTCGCAACAGTCCGTTTCATGCTTGGTATGTTCGAAGCAACAATTTCACCCGGCTTCGTTGCTATCACTGGAATCTGGTGGACTCGTCAAGAACAAGCGTCTCGATCGGCCATCTGGGTTTCATTTTTGGGCTTCTTTGGTACCATTGGTGGACTCATTACCTTCGGAATCGGACATATTGAAGGCAGTCTTGCCACATGGAAGCTGATATTCCTTATCCTTGGAGCTTTCACCATCGTCTGGGGTGTGCTCTTCGTCATTGTCGTTCCTGACAATCCAGCCACCTGCAAATGGTTGACCCAAGAAGAGAGAGTCGTCGCCATCCAGCGTGTGGTTGAGAACAAGACCGGAACCAAGAGCACGACTTTTGTCAAGGCTCAAGTGCTTGAAGCCTTGACAGATCCTAAGATTCTACTTCTGGGATTGATCTCATTTGTCAATGCCGTGGCCAGTGGTGGATTGAGTTTCGGCAGCATCATCATCAAGGGCTTTGGATTCACATCATTGCAAACGACCTTGATGAATATGCCGCTGTCTTTCTTGCAAGCCATCTTCACATTGATTGGTGGATACGCACAGCACAAGTTTCCCAATGCCAGATTGATCGTTGGATCTGTGGCGATGATACCACCGATTATTGGTACTGTTTTGATCAACCAGTTGGACGCTCACAATAAGTGGGGAAGACTCGTGGGTGTGTGGCTGTTGGCTGGTTATCCTACTGGTTTCATGGTTCTTCTTGGTCTGCTGGCTACAAATGTTGCAGGATCGACTAAGAAGAGTATGGCTAGTGCTATGGTGTTCGTCATGTACTGTGTTGGGCAGATCGTTGGTGAGTTCTCCTTTCCTGCCCATGTTTGCTTGGCTAATCGAATAGGTCCTCAATGCTTCAAGGCAAACCAAGCACCATCATACCACGGAGGAATTGTTGCCATGCTGATTGGCTTCATTTTAAACATCGTGTTCAACTTGACTCTTCGGGTCCTGTATCAGCTTGAGAACAAGAAGAGGGACAAGGCTTTGGAGGGCAAGAGCCAAGAAGAGATCGAAGCTCTGAAGGATGAAAGTCGTGTTCAGGGATTCGATAACGTAACGGACAAACATAATGTAAGTGCTTTGATGTTCGGTCTTGGGCTTTTCGCTGACCCAATCAGGTCTTCTTCAGATACTCCATCTAAGTCTGAAGGATTATCATCGATTGATGGATGAGTGGTGAAGGAGAATAAAATATGAGACTATGATGTGTTGTGATAATGGTAATGCGCATATGAGCTCTGAATTCTTAATAAAAGTAAACACTCGGAAGCTCGGAGTAGTGTTGCTGCTTCGATTAAGGAAACAGTAGTAATCTTACATATTTCTTGACGATCTTTCCTCCGAGTAAACAAACCCTCGGCTCCAAATCCTTCCTTCCCTCAAGAAACCACGACATTCCATGCCATGGTCGGAATCAACTCGTGCATCAATCTACAACATCATCTTGATCTGCCTAAATAACTTCTCGGCTCATCTTTTCGTCTCGTGTTTGATGTCACACCAACTCGTATCTGAGCCATGTGATGCATGTGACCTTCCGCCAAGAATGGTCTGATGGTATTGCGATTCGCTACTTACAACGAGAATACGAGATCAGGATTCAGAGGAACTGATAATCCTCAATTCATCACATAATCCAATTTGATGGATCTGGTGATGTTCCTTGGTTTGTGGGAGGTTGTGTACCCCGCTGAGATTAATTTAAGCACATCGGGAAGCGATCTCCAGTCAAGCTGAGGCTCTGTAGTCGTTGATAAAAGCGCCTGTTAATGGCATGTTCGGACTCTCCGATCTATATATTCCACAGGAATTCTCCTCAAGAAGATATCCAGAATTGTTCAATTTCTTCAAACAAAATATAAACAAAATCAACGTACTAAAATGCAACTCTCACAGTTCACCCTTCTCCTCCTACCTCTTCTCACAGCCAGCACACCACTAGGCAACGACCAACCCTCTTTCTTCTACAAGCAACTAGATTTGACGTTTCATGGTGGACCAGCTTCCTACTCACTCTCCTTCCCTGCAGACGGAAACACATACTCAACCAACAACGGTCTGACGATCAACCGCATCACCAACAGCGACTTCAACATCTTCTACAGCTGCAACTTCTACTTTGCTGACGATGGCGGCAAACCTGTTGCTACCACTCCTAGCGCGGACGGCAAAGAAGTGCAAGTTGGAACGCCCCGGGCGGTGACGGGAGTTAATTGCCAGCCGACTCCTGGGGGAGACAATACTTGCTTGCCTGTTTACGGTAAGTTGTGTTTATTTCGATGCTTGCTGGGTTCATATTTGCACCTTGGAGATAGATCTGTGATCTGTGCTGACGCAGAATAGCGAGCTGTCAATGGTGTGGTCTGACGAGTGGATGTTATGTCTTGAATTGCTGCAGTGGATATTGCGCTGCAACCAAGTGTCGACCAACCTCCTAGGGGCAGGGGTCTCAAACCTGTACTCGTGATAGTAAAGAAGACTGCCGTTCCACTACGAGCGAGCGAGACGGATATCTTGACACAGCTTATTTCTATGTCAGCTGAATCTGGAAGATTTGGAGAGCGTTTGGAAGTCATCGTTTGTGAAATCTCTGGGAGCTCACGGGTGGACACTGTTTCGAACTCAGCAAAATAAACAAAATGACATCAATTACTGGTTTTCAATATTCGCTTCGGCATGTTGCGGAAGAAATAAAATCAAGCATCCGGCATATGATTCGAGGTTATCAGTACTGTCAAACCAACAAATTAATACAGTGAAATACCAGTACATGCTTAAGGAAGCTCCCTCCACACTATCTCGAGCTCCTGAGGCCCTCACTGGCCAATCTGAATAGCTTTGACCTTTTCGACATAATCATAAATCCCCGTCATCTGCTTCACATCCTTGGCTCCGTCAAACGACCCATAATAGCTCAGAATATCATAAGGAAAGCCTCTTTCCCATGGACTCGCCCCTTCAATAGCCTTGATCTCATCCTCGCTCAGTCTCACCCCAAGCGCCTCGATGTTCGCCTGCAGATACTCAACCTTCCTTCCCCCCACAATCGGAAACACATACGGCTGTTTCTGCAGCACGTAAGCCATAGCAACACTCGTCGGCAACGTCTCCTTCTCCTCCGCAATACCAGCCAGCACTTTCCCCACGGCCTCAAACTGGTCCTTGGCAGCGGGATTCATCTCCATACGCTGATCGACTTGCGCCGCTAGCTGAGCAGCTGTCTTGAAGCGTCCACCACCAAGAACTTCCCAAGGGGCGACGGCCATATCTTCTGCGGCGCACATGTCGAGGATCTCACGCTCCATATCCCGGTCCGCGACATTCCAGCGGCCAGTGTAGATGATAAACGGCGAGAGACCGTGTTGGCGTGCAAAAGCGTTACACTGGACTACAAACCAAGCTGGCATATCTGAAGCCCCAAGATAGAGGACTGTTCCAGCGGCGATGAGACGATTGAGTGATCGCATCAATTCTGAAGGTGAAGTCGTAAAATCCCACCAGTGGATGTAGAGGATGTCGATGTATGTTGTGCCCAAGACTTTCAGTGATTTCTCGACGGACAGTTTGAGGGATTTGCTGTTGTTGCCGCCGTAGTTTGAGAGGATGGTGGTGTCGGTTTGCTCGGGCGTATTGAGCATCATGTTCGAGGAAAACTTGGTGCAGAGGACGAGATCATTGCGGTTCTTCCGTAGAGCAAGCCATTCTCCGAGCCAGATTTCAGTCTCCCCTGATTGATAGTAGTTGGCCGAGTCAATTACGTTGCCCCCGGCTTGTACGTAGTGGTCAAGAATTGCGAAGGCGGTTTCTTTGGAGCATGCACCGAGGAAGCCTTCCCTAGAGGAAATTAGATCTGAACCCGATATAGAGTTCAGAGAACTTACCAAGCAGTGCCAAAGACACTGGTTCCGAGAAAGAGAGGGGAGACTCGAATGGAGGCTGATGGACTCAACACTCGATGTCTGCCAAGCAGGGACTTGGGTTGAGGTCCTCTAAAAGGGTCCATATCTATAGCTATAGATGATACTGTAAAATTTCTGCTAACTTTAAATATCGATTGATTTTTGGGAAGTTGACGAGGATTGTTGATCCGAAGACGTGTGGACAGAATTTGAGAGCGCTCGTCCACGCGCGCCCTCTCCCCTTTTATATTCCTCCAATATCTCTATTTGTAGTGTCGCAAATACAACTTCATGCTTAGCAATGTTCAATGCTCGTCGCCTTTAGTCATCCTGGAATATATTCTTGGCATCTTCTTTCCGTGGCTGTGCTCGGAGCTCCGAGTATTTCGAGGTGAGAATTTTCAACTGTGCTTAGCAATTATCCTGAAACTTCACATTATGTAGTATGTAGCAAACATGGCCCGAACAGCTCGAAAGTTTCAATGATACTCTGCTCCGCGGCGTACGTTGGCAATGTGAGCGCCAGCTGGATGCCGCAAAGAAAGATGGGACTGACAGCTTTGGTCGGGAACTAAATCGCAGCGGAGTTGTGTGTGCCGGATCGATCTTAATGGATATCTTTGCTTTCCAATCAAAATATTAGAGGGTCGCATGATACTTGAGAACCTAAACGCTCGTTTTGGCACATGCGTCATCAGTATAGGCTGTTCAGGAATAGCGGTGATGTCTTGGTTTGTTTTCACTGTCGTCTGCTCTTAGAATGGACTCGCTTCAGTGAAGCCACCAGAAGCGAGCCCCTGAATTCCCGCTTTGCGGCTCTGCGGCGCCGTATTCTGACCCCACTGAATCCAATACCAATATTTTATCTCTTCTCCCACTGCTTCATCACTGCAGCACAATCTAGCAGCAAAAGCACATGAATCAATATTGAAAGAACATCCCAATCTTGCCTCCGGACATAGTCGATATCGAATACGCAATAATTGACGAGCAGCACAATAGTGGGCGGATCTGTTACGATGGAAGTGATTTCAGCCATTTGGCAGAGACATAGGCTCGCCCTCTGATACGTCTCGTACCTCGCGTGATCCGCAGGTTCGATTGCATCTCGCCCTCTATCGATCGTACAAAGTCTGCGAGATGGTTGGTGTCTGTATATGAAGGTGTGATGGACCATAGCTTCGATACGCCGAAACCCGAACCTGCTTGCCTCTCCGTCCTCGAAACACGCATCTTTGCCATTGGATTTCCTTCCAGCCATGTCTGACATTTTGTCTACAACATTCTATACTTAAGGAATGATGGGGAGATCTGCGCCGTCCAGCCTACACTCACCATGGCGTAAGATGGTCCTCTCGATTCCTTTGGCTGTTCTCGAATCCCTAGGCCTTACGCATTCAGCCACAGGCTACGAGTTCCACAACCCTCGACTCTCGTAAGAACACAGACATGATGGATCGTATGGGAGAATGCCCTCAATGGCCATAGCTTTTGGACACAAGGTTGCCGAATGCGTGTTGTCGTGCTTAGTAGACGGGAGGCATTGCACTGGGGCTGCCATGCTCCATGGGTAAGTATGTTCTTGCAAGCTGCATGGAGAATTGATCCGAATCTTCAATCTGGGATATATTTCGGATTCAATCCCTGTCTTGTTACTCTGTGACAGCGAAGTATCTTCTCCAGATTTGTCGAAGGACTTTCTGGTTTTCATCGACAGCAAAGTTGGATGTCTCTTTGCTGGACTGTGTCGCATTGTGTTCCATGGTCAGCGTTTGAATTGACGTTGCAAAGCCTTTGCTCCTGTTGATGGAACTTTCTTCCTGTTCCATTGTTTCATTGTCTCGATCGTGCTCGAAATTTTCGCAACAACATGAGAATGGTCGTTCGAATATCTCTGCGCAATGCGCATGCCTCTTCATCACTTCCACCAACCCCGCCTCTGTGGAATTCACACCGAAGCATTTGGTCATCATTGCCATGAAGTCGCGATAAGCTGGCGCCTTGGAAGTCTTGGGTATATGCCGTATTCCATCTGTCTTGGCGATGAGTGTCCTTCCTCTTTCAGATTAACCGGCTCTTGGTGGTAACATCAAGTGTCTTGGAAAGTATAACGAGCTTCCACGAACGGCTTCGCAAACATGGCAAACATGCTTGGTCTCTTGGACTTTTTATGAGGATCTTGAGGCAGTGCCTGCAAAAGATCAACATTTCTGGGGTTCGTTCCTGGGGTTGTAGTTTGTACCTGCTTTTGGCTCTGTAATCAACAACTCCGACTGGCTCTTCCGCAGCCAAGGGACTTTTATTGCATGCCTTAGTCTGGTCGATATCTATGCAGGCAAGATCACCATAAAGACAGACTTGCCACAAATTCAGGCATCGTAGTACTGGTACCCCTCTGCCGAGCTTCTTGTTTCCTTCCTTTCTCAGCACTTCTATTATATCTTGCAGCGAGACGACGTCCTGGCATTCGGAACCTCCGGCTTGTAGCGGCTCTCTTTGAAGTGGTATCGAGTGAAGATCTATCATTGCCAAGCTGTCAATCGATTTCGCTGGGAGCAGCCCGAGATATATAAGTAGAGGTGCATGCGCAGTTTTGAGCTGATTTCCCCCACGCCTGTCCTCAAACGTCAATTGTCTCAGGAACTTCTCCTGGAAGTGTAGTAGAAAGCTTGTATCATATAAGCCTCGCTCGTCACTATGCGTTTTACTCCATCAGTTTTCGGCGCGCTCGCCCTTGCGGGTGGAGCTGCCGCTGTCGAAATGGCAGTCAACGAGGAGCTTGCCAGCTGTAAGTATGCCGTTCCTTCGGATTGGCACGTTGCTCACAATGTATAGCTTTCTACGACTCCGGACTTGCCATGGATCAGATCATGACCGCCAAGCTGGCACATTGGGAAATGGAAGAGGAGATGGGCATCATGGCTGCTGAGTTCCCAGCGTGGCACAAGAAAGTTCGCTGCTCAAATGGCATTGCCGATGCTCTTCCCGGAGTACCAGGCCATCAATTCAAGTGCCGTAATGTAAGTATCTCTCTCCATGCCCTTTTCATTGGCTTATTTTCTGAAGATGGATTTGTACTCTTTCATTCCTATGGCAGACCTGGGATGCCCTAACGCAATGGGGTCCGGATCTTGGGGATGGACCGATGAGGAGTCTGGACGTGAGTTTGTTGCTGCCGGATGCTACTACGGAACATCGTTCCTGGAGATCCTCCCAACTGGACAGCTCGTCAAGCTTGGATTTCTGTGAGTTGAGGCGATTTCTAATCTCCTAATACTGTACTAATGTTTTCCAGCACATCCTACGCAGCACTCGGCTCTGGTTCCCGCTGGAAGGAACTTCGTGGCTACAAGAACTATATGGTCATCGGCAGTGAGCTGAATGATCACGGTGTCCAAATCTTCGACATGAAGAAGCTCCTTACCGTCGACCCTGCCAGCCCTGTTACTTTCGATGGTACCAACAGCACCAGCAGTGACCTGACCAGTCACATTCAGCCATCCGTCTTCGGAAGGTCTCACAATGTCCACGTCCACAACTCTCTTCCATACTTTGTCACCGTCGGAATGGGTCCCAGACTTCAGGGTGAGCCAACTTGCTGGTCTGGCATCATCTTCTGGGACATCACCGACATCGAGAACCCAAAGCGTGTTGGTTGTGCCGGAGAGGACGGATATGTCCACGACATCCAATGCTTGATCTACAAGGGACCTGACACCAAGTATGTCGGCACTGATGTCTGCTACGGATACAATGAGGACACCTTGACTATCTACAACGTCACCGACAAGGCTGCTGCCACGATTATCTCAAGAACTTCCTACACTGGAGCCTCATACACCCATCAAGGAGAGGTTCTTGACAAGGAATGGCAACAGTACATCATCCTTGATGGTATGAATTCATATTCTTGTACACTTCCCATGCTAAAACCTTGAACTAGATGAGACCGACGAGGTCAACTCCCGAGGCCCAGCTGCTGACAAGTACCCCGTCACCTACGTTTGGGATATCTCATCCCTCGAGGCACCCAAGCAGACCGGTATTTACAAGGGAACCACCACAACCATTGACCACAACCAGTACGTGATCGGCGACTACGTCTACCAATCCAACTACGGCTCTGGTCTCCGCGTTTACGACATCTCCTCTATTCCCCAGAACTCTAAGGCCACTGATGTCTGCGAGGTCGCTTACATTGATATCCTCCCCGAGGACGATGGCCTCCCAGGTGGTGGAAATGTCACTTACTCCGGTACCTGGTCGCACTACCCATACTTCAAGTCTGGCTACATCTTCGTACACACGTAAGTCCCGCTTTCTCCCCTCCACCTGCCTTCACGATCTAACAATTCCATCAGCATCGAGCGTGGTGCATTCGTCGCCAAGGCATCAGGTGCCTTCCCCAAGTGCAAGAAGTCCTGCAACGCCGACAACTGTCTCCGAGGCATGCGATCTGCCGATAAACTCGAGGAGAGTCAGGCGTTTTGCGGAGAGTTCACCAAGACTGTCAATGTGAATGTGACGGCTCTTGCGTCGACTGTTCCATATGTGGCCAATGCTTGCTCTGGAAATGTCATCTCGAGGGTTAGCTCGGCTTGCGCTTGCTTGCCGACTGCTTAGGTGCGGGGTACGGGTTGAAAATGAGGTTCAATTTTTAAGAATTCTCAATGAATATAACGATGTCAAATGTATATGTATACAATCCCATGGCCCTCCTCTTGGGATTCCTCCGTGAAAGGAATCCGTGAAACATAATATGTGAATGCATCTGCTTCCATTGTGGTGGTTTCGTGGCATTGTTTACTTCGGCATCTCGCTTCCTCAATACCCGCATTTTTGCATTTTGCTTCCACCCTCTTTTAACAAAATAAGCAAATCTCCGCCCATAGCTTGTTGGTCTTTGCAAACAACGACCCCTTTTCCAAACAAGCTCTCTCCTCCTATCTGATTCTCGGAGCTCGTTGTCTCAACGAGCACTCCACAGGAGTTAACTCTCGTGATTCTTGTATCAAAACTCCGCCATACATAATTATGTATCTGCGGGAGTTGGCAGCTCTTTATGGCGCAATTCAAAAAAAAAAAAGAAAAAAAAGGGACAAAATCCCCTTATTTTTTGGAGTCTTGTTCTTTTTGTTGACATCGGCCGCCACTTCTTTGATATCACTCTCGATTCATCACGAAAGAAGTCATATGGCAAGATCTCACGGGACAACCTGAAGCTGTCTATTGAGCTCTGAGTTGACACATGCAGTTGGAGACCCTTCGTTATTCATTGCAACAGCTGCATCTACTTTGTTTTTCAAAGAGCTCTTGTTTTTCAAATAGCTCTTCGCAGACGCCGCGGCGTTATAGACAGCTAGCCATTATCTCAAACTTACTATTGATCCGTCAAGTGACACAATGATATACACAGTCTAGCTACTCCTCATCCGAAGGGCCATCTCAATTCCTTCTATTGCGTCAATAACTGCAATGTGGGTATATCCATATACAACTCGATCCCCTTCTTCTCAAAATCCAACCCCCCCTCCAAATCTTGCACCAAATCCCCCGGCGCGTAAAACTTCGAGCCAGCCACAAACTCCGCATTCGCAACCGCCGCCCTCCCAATAATCCTCACATACGACACTTCCAACCTCACAACAGCAACTACGTCGGACTCCCAGAAATGAAACAACATATCCCCTACCCGAGCATTGCTTGGTATCAACCCGATCACGCCAGATCGAGTGGAGAACAGTCGTGGAGCGGATGGCGTGGTCTCGCCGTTCTCTTCAGGCCCGAATTTGAAGAGGGGGAGGAGTTCGTGCTCGCTTCTGCTTCCTCGTGTTGGTACGCCCAGGACTCCATGCATATCCTTCGCGCCTTTCCAGGAGAAGTTGGGCTCGATTGATCGGATCCTGTCGAGTTCGGGCTTTTCCAAGTCCAAAAGCACGCGCATGAATCCTTCATTCTTCCTTCGTAGCTTCTCTAGATCTGTCTGGCATTTCTGCAACGAGACTTTCCATTTTCGAGTTGCATCTGGAATTCCAATAAATTCGTCGTATGAACATCCAACCGAGGATATACTTCCAGTATAGACACCCACCGCCTTGAATGCCTTCGTTCTATCGTTATTCGATTGTAGTGCGACGAAAGGATTCTTCTTGTCCCCCAGGTCCCGCTGCATCTGGTATGTCCCTCCCAAGAGCCTCTGAACCAATTGACTGAAATGCACAACCGTCTTCGTATTCAGTGCCGTCGAGCGATACTGGAATCGAACCACATCTTCGTATACCTCAAACAAGGACTTTGAATAGTCGACCGGAAAGCTCCCATCCTGACAATCATGCGCAATGCCAACAAACCCATACACCTTGTCCCTTGGTTCTTCGCATAGCGAATCCTTACACACCTCCATTAGATTCGCTAGCAGAAAGCTGTCTCCATGTCTCCCTTCTCTCTGCCGTGCCAGTTTCACAGCTAAGTTTGTCGTCTCGTCCTCCAAAATACCTCCGAAAAAGTTCGCCCAGACTTCCGACCTCGACTGCCAATCATTCTCCTGATCCGTCTGCGATTTCAGCCCCCAATGCAACTCCAAATCCGAAGCCGCCCCAATCTCCTGCACAATCCATATCCTCCTCCAATAAGCCTGATGACAGAGCGTCCCCAAATCATGCAAATCCAAACCCATATCATCCCAATGCACAATTATCCCCAGCCAAACCAGCACCCTCTTCGCCCGCGCATAGATATACGACATCAACTCCACCTGCCGATTCCTCTCTTCCAGATCCGCCTGGTTGATACATATCGCATCTATCCACAACACCCGCTCCTCGCTCGTGTGCCGCAGATGTACCAGCGCCAAAGCTAGGTTCTTCCGAACCTCAACTCGCGTGCCGTTTAATTCTATCGCTCGTAGATCGTCTGCTCGGCCCCATGTGTATGATAGTGCTTCGTATTTTGGTCGCTCCGCGAAGGCGGATCGCCCCAATTTCACTCGGATTGAGGCATTTCTGGGACCTGGTTGCAGAATTGCGAGGCGAATTGAGGGTCGGATCGCGGAGAGATCGAGGGGCTCGTAGGTGAAGTTGGGGAAGCCGTGGATGGCAGCTGAGGGCGTTGACATTGTGGAGGGAGACGGAGGCTTATGGGTGAGGGGGTTGGCGGGGTTGAGATACGCGCCAGCTATGGGGAGGGCATGGCGATTGGTTCGCTGTATCGAGCTGGTATTGGGGCTCTGGCAACGGCAATAGCGCTCCACTCAGCGTATTGCGCTCGAAAGAGAAGCTGTGGGTGGTACATGTCTGCAGGCGTATTCGGGTATGCTCAAGGCGATTCGAGATACGAAGCTTCTGAGGCGCAGTCCATGAAGGCGCAATGCCCGACTCTAGCTGCATTCTACTTGATGGCATCTGCAAGATGTATAAATGATATTGAGGCAAGCATCGCTCGCTGGCAAATAGAAAGGAAAGGAGGACAGGTGGGAGAGACGCTGGGTAGTCGAAAGATGGTAGATAGGTAGCCTTGAAGCAAGGAGAGCTTAGGAATCCAGGGGACAAGACATTGGTACGGCAGCTGCCGGAAAGCGCCTTGTCGCTAAAGACTCGCCTAGCAATGTTTCTCTTCAGACTTTAAGTTAAGGACCGAGGACTTCCAGAACCTCGAATTTGTACGAGGAAGCAATATTCCGATATCCAACATCTATAATCTCCTAGCCAAGCACCATTGGAACTTCCCATAGAGTTAGCCAATTATGGAGCCCACTCCATCTCTCGGCACATTTCTGACACGTTCCAAGGTATATCGAGGTTTCTGTTTTCAGCACAGTACCTTCTACTATCAGGATCTTCAACGTGCCTCAACGTGGTGGAGCGCATCAAAAATAGGAGAAGGCTGACTTGCAGCAGATTGCCAATTCTATCTGCTTTTGAGAAATGAAAATATCCTTCACGGTCCTGTCTCTATCCCTGAATACCAGAGATGTACTCAACTCCCGCCAGGACCCAGCCATGGCATACATTACCCCATTATCCCACCCATTTCTGACAAAATCGCTCAAATATCTAAGAATCAAACAGGCAAGTCATCAAGACCATACCATCTCATACCACCATAGTGTACAAACCTTACCTCCCGCATTTACTGCGGTCTCAAAGCCCCCATCTCATTAACAGCCCACTTCCCATCGATATACTGCCTCAACCTCTTCCCCCAAAAGCTCACCGGAACAGCCACCAACCCAACCGCCAAAATCATCGCCCCTAGCTGCAAGTTCTGCCCGGCGAACCCCTGACTCTTAACCCAAGGATAAATAGCAAAACTGATGCCAAAGCTTGCCATGTAGCTCACCCCGCTAACGACCACCATCGCAGGTGCTGCCCACCGAGGAAACGCTTCTGTTACCCAAAGCGAGTTTGCGGCTGCGAGACCGGCGAATCCGAAGGAGTTGAAGGCGTAGGATACGTAGATCCAGATTGGGTGCCACTTGTTGTGGGCGGTTAAACCGTAGATTACAACGCTCGCAGCGGCTGCTAGAACAGGGAGGACGAATGCCGGGAGGTAGTACTCTGCGTCGCGGACACCCTTGTTCTTCATTGACAATCGACGAGTGATAGCGACGATCATCAGACCGGCTGCTGGCCACGCGAAGAGTGAACCCACTGCACCGGCGATGTTGACGAGAGCGACGGTATGAATTGGTAGTGAGTACGGTGGTGCGAGCAGAACGGAAGCATACGTCTCGCCGATTGAGAGCATACTTCCGAAGACGAGAGCTTCCAGCACAGCGACCCAGAACACAAGCGGGTTGACCATACAGAGCAGAATCTGTGGGTAACAAGCTCGCATGGCTTTCCAGCCACCTTTCGTCAAGCCCCAGACTTTCATATCACATCTGCTCCAGCCTGGAGTCTCCGGTAAATCCTTGCCGCCAGGTACCTCTTCCCATGAATCATACAGCTTGATCTTCTCTGTTGCGCTCTGAACAATGATTCGACAATCGAAAGCGACGGCTGGTCGTACGAAGTACGTCTCTGGGAAAAAGAAGAATAGACCCAGGCAGGCGAAGGCGCATGGACCGATCCAGATGAGATAGAATGTCCGCCATTCCTTGTTTGCATCTGCCATGTATGGGAAGACAGATAGGATACACATGTTGGCAACCCCAACGAGAGACCAGATCATGGCGATGGCGATAGGACGTTGGTGGATGAATGTGAGATCAATGATGATGAGGATCACCTGGAGGTGTCAGCTTTGTATCAACATCGAGTAAGGAGACAAACCACACTAGTCCATGCACCTGCTCCTAGTCCTTGGAAACATAATGCGACCAAGAGAAGATAGAAGTTCCGTTCAATGCCGGCACATATGGTAGAAATAAGCACGACCAGTGAAGCAAGTAGAAGTACCGGCCGTCGACCGATGGCGAGAGAAAGTGGAATCCAAAGAAAGGCGCCAATGCCCATGAATAGTGTTGGGGTAGACTGAAGGATCGTGATATGGAATGGTCTCGTTTGCTAACATGATCAGCTTGATTTTATCGACTCAGATAAGGAGACTTACCTCATCAGAGTATTCAACAGAAAGTGGTTGAAGCAGCAAGCTCACAATCTGAACCGCAGCCATGCTTGTAATAGCAGAGAACATAAGAGAAGTGAAAGCCCATATTCGTTTCCATTTTCCCCAGTTGAGCGGATCGCGCCGAGACTTTGTGGGTATGGGGAGTTTGATAGTCTGTCCATCCGAAGAGATGAGGTACACGCTTCCCGTCAGGTCCATTGTTTCTCGCTTGGAGATCATGGATGGGGTACTGGGGGTCCCAAACAGAGACGTGACCGAGTAGCTTGAAGACCGCACTGAAGCCATCGTGAGTCGTGTACGAAGATGTCTGTCTGCTGCAACTTGGAGCAGTGGATATGGAATCCTTTAATATGTGGACCATTTGAGTTGAGAACAGCCAGTCGACGCGAGATCATGTTCTGACGTTGCAAAACGGTCAAGGGACAACGCCGGACGACCCGAGTCATATTCAAAGAAAGTATGTTTGGACCAATGGTCTGATGTTTAGGATTGTGAATAGAGTTAAACTTCCGCTACCTCAAACCAAAAACACACAGACCACATGGGAAGATGTGCCGATAGGAAGGATAAACAGGTCGCAATTGTATCAAGGCTTCAAGCCATGATGAATATGGGTGAGTGAAACAGTGCTAGAAAGTTACTGATATGAACATGTGAAATGAAGCCCTGGACATCACTTCGTGAAGAGGATGATTTGGAACCCAAGACACGAATGAGGAAGGCAAAGAAATTCAATTAGCGAGCTGTTTGGTTCAGGTTTGGAATCTTGAAGCCCGCGTATCATAGAACCCAAAGGAGAAGATCTCGAAAATTTTCGCGTCAATCAATGCTGGTTTAGCAACGTCGATTAAAAATATTGGTATTGAAGACAGTGGGAACATGACATGGGGAGAAGGTTTGGCCATTGCCGGTCAGAATTTAGAATGCGGCCCGACGAGCACATAAGCCTCAGGCTTTAAACCTTTATTTCAACCCCCTGGCAGAAGACACCGCGAATAGCTTCAACCTCGCAGCTTTCACTCGAAGCAGCTCCCAAGCTCCCATCAGAAGCGGCAATCCTCGTCTGGTGTCTTGCGATCATATCCAGGTAGTCTGCGAACTGCGTCTGCGATCCACATTTGCGCCTACATGTCGAACAGTGTCGGCATGTCAGACTGGAATAAACACTAGATCCACTTCATCCTTGGATTGCTCCAGGAAGAGTCTGCCGGAAGAACGCATTGGAGAAAGGATCGCTAGACTCGATATCAAACCAATTGCCATGAACGATCAAAGGGAGTGCTAAGACTTGTTGTCGAAACTGGACCAGGCTCCGGAATTGTGTGGGCATGAACGATTGAGCTTGATACAGGAATAGCCGGCGGATTGAATGGAATGGATCGAATCGGAATAAGAGGACGACAATCGAATACAAGGCACCTCAGGCTGTAGGACTGCGCCGTAGCTATGTTAAATGCGGTCGCGCAGAATCGATTCGAAAGTCTACCTCGACTTCTGTCAGCGTTGAAGTGTCCACACCACCTTCCCACACGCTTGTCATGCCACTGTCAGTTCTGCGACGATGAACCTTGTTTCCTCGGCTACTCGAAACTTTCCCAGCACCTCGAAAGTCGGAATCCAGCGATGTCACCAGAACCTTCAGAACTCAACCCAAAAGATATTTGATCGACAGATGTAATTTGGAGAACTGCACCAACACCAACAGCCTCCCTTTCATGCCGTCAATAGCTGGTGGCCTTTGACTTGTGTTTGAGCCACCAAAAGCGGGATAAACCCCAGGTTCTTGTACAACTTGGGCTTAGAGGATTTTCGCAACGGGCGATGACATGGCATGCCGTTTTGACGCAATCACATGGAGTCAGAAGTGCATTTCAAAAGTTGCATATCGTTGCCTTCACCGTTAGACTGGACTTTGGATACGAGAATATGCGGCTACGATACATGGGATGATGTTCTCGCCTTGATTATTCACGATAAGATCTGACAGCATAGAGATGATTTGCTGGGAGACGACCCCACACCTCCACAGCGATCTTGACTTGTTCCTGTTCTGGGATTTTATTCCGCACTTTGTCAGCACTCTAAATCCTCCTCATGGATCCGGTCCTTTGTAGCCTTGTTCTTGAAGATAACAGGTTCTCAAAATAGGTCATGATCGTCAGTGTTTCTAGTGGATTTCGTATCGATGTCGCGATGTCACTGCTACGGGGATGGAAAAGTACCTAGACTGCCGGGACTTTCTCTACTCGGCCCGCTTCTGCAACATGGACTTTCAGATACCTCGGATGACAGTTTCTGGTCTATCGTAAGATCTGGATTGAATATTCATTGAGGGCAAGGCTGACTGGCTGTGGATCCGAGTTCCAAATCTTTTACGCTTAAACAGTCAGATGTCCAACTGACCTTCACAGCTGCAGCTAAATCCTGGAGTGCGGGGATCGACTTCAATCGAGATGCAGCGAAACGCTGTCAAATTTCATTTTCAGCCTCCTTTTCTCTCTCCAGCTGGACGGCTCCTAGAGACCTAAAAGTCTAGCCATGTCCAGGCGTCTTCAGCGCCCTTCCAGTGTCCGGTTGACCAAGTCCCCGCGAGTAGCTTACGCCCTAGACCCCTCATCGACCTCCCTGGGCTGATCTTCAGGCTTGCAAGTTAAGCTTATCGCCTGATTGGCGGGCTTGGCCTCACCCACCATCATCCCGAAATTATGCGGTGTGATCCCAATTTGCCTAAGCTATCGAATGCCTGCAGGATGCAGTCCATACGCCAATAGAAACGGTAATTCCGCTGTCACCTGAAGATCTCATGCTTTAGTGTGGTTGTTGATTGGTGAGTGCCGAGGAGTACAATGGCTCTTGGTTCAGCCACAGGAACTTCATCTGAACTCGAACTCGAATAACAATAGCATCGTGCCTGTTTTCCCCCTGAGCATCGTCGTCCTCCCGAGGTGGAAAGACATAATGCCAAGGAGAGTCACCTAAGCAAAGGTGCGGTATTCTGTGATTTATCACATTTCTGTCGCATATCTCAAGCAAGGGGACGTGTAAGCAAGGTTAGCGACCTTTCAATTGTTCCCTTCTTAGATTCGGAGAAAATCCACAATTCATGTGCGGCATAAAATGGAGGTCATGGATACGAAGGAGTTGTGTTGGCGTGCATCCCACCCTGGTGTGAATCAGCCCTAATCATGCTCCGGAACAAGCTCCAAGCCTCATCTCCACCCCCAAACTTATTTTTTTCTCTTGGGCTCCTTAGTTCATTCATAACACTGCCGTCCCCATGTTGTTTCCCATGTTCTTGATATCATCATCCATTTCCTAAACACCCTTGTTTTTGGTAGAGTGTTCAAGTGACGACCATAACTTTCCCTCGTTCTGTTTTTGGTCTAACTACAATCGTTTGAAATCATGGTCTATAATTTGCATCTTGCTGTGAAAGCAGCAGTGCTTGTATCTCTGGTAAGTCGAATTGGGATCATGGAAGTGTTGCCTGCTCACATCAATAGGTCTCCACCTCGCTTGCCGGGGCTGTTGAGAAAAGACAGTCGGCAGTCACAGGATGGACATACTATGGATGTCAGACCGAGGCAACGAATGCGAGAGCATTAGCACTGAAAGCAACTGCCTATGATACGATGACATTGCAGTCCTGCGCGACAGATTGTGCTGCATATACCTATTTCGGAACAGAGTATGGACGAGAATGTGAGAGCATCGCCAATCTTGAGATTCAAAGTCTGACGTGAACAGGTTATTGCGGAAACTCTTTCGGTACTGGATCTGTAGTCGCTCCTCTTGCCGATTGTAGCTTTCCATGTGCTGGGAATGCAGCGCAGAAATGTGGAGCGGGGAATCGCTTGTCTGTTTACAAGAAAGGCACCGGAACTCCTGCATCATCATCAACAAAGCCAGCCACTTCAACGACGAAGCCTGTTACAACCGCAACTGCACAGCCAACACAACCAGCAGGCCCAGGCCCTCAAAAAGCAGGATTGCCAGCAGGCTGGGTGTATTCTGGATGCATTCAGTAAGTCGTTCGATGCACTCAGAAGCCACTCTAACCAAGACAGGGACAATATTAATGCCAAGGAAAATGCCAACATCCAAATCCCTACCTTTCCATATAAAGTTTGGGACACTGCAACAAATGACGCACCCTCATGCATTGCTCGCTGTCAGCAATTTGGATACAATGCTGCTGGACTAGAGTACTCTTCGCAATGCTGTATGTTTGAAACCCCCACGCGAGATCTAGGCTAATGTGTACAGTCTGCGGAGACATCCAGAACATCGCCGTCGCGTCTTGGCCAACAACCTCGACAAATCCCCAAGATCCTCAATCTTTCACTCGCGTCGCTGCTCCAATTAAATATGCGGATTCCGAATGCAATGCTCAGTGTAGTGGAAATAAGAACTACTGGTGTGGAGCAGGAAACAAACTCACCTACTACACATGGACGACATCTCCAACCAAGTTCTCGTTTCCAACGGGCAACTCGGCTGGAAGATACTCTCTTTTGATAGGTGGTGTTACAGTCCCTCTCATCACCTCACAGGCTATCAATGGGAAGGTAACATTCGTCGAGAAATATGGAACTGGAGCTCCAAACGGCACAGGAGCTTACGAACTGGATCTCTCCCAAGTTGGCAATGCTGCCAATGCATGGAGAACCATGACCGGCTTTAAGACTGATGTGTTCTGCTCAGCTGGTCTCACACTTCCAGACAAGGCAGGTCGTCAAATCTTGGTTGGTGGATGGGCTGGTCAATCGAACTACGGAGTGCGATTGTATTGGCCAGATGGATCTGCTGGAGTGAAGGGAACTCGCCAATGGGTTGAGGATCCAAACAACCTTCAATTGCTCGTAGCTCGTTGGTACCCATCTGCCATGATTATGGCAAACGGCTCGATTCTTGTCGTTGGTGGTGAGATTGGACAGAATGCAGACGCACAACCTAACTTGGAGATCTTGCCAAGAACTGGTGGAGGAACCGTCTACCTAGACTTCCTGCAGCGAACCCATCCATTCAACCTTTACCCGTTCATTATGGTTGTCCCATCTGGAATTTTTATCCTGTATTACAACGAGGCCAGAATTCTGGATGAGAAGACTTTCGCTACTAAGAAGATTCTACCAAACCTTCCAGGTGCTGTGAACAATCCTAATGGTGGAAGAACGTACCAATTGCAAGGTTCAATGGTTGCATTGCCTCAATATGCTCCATTCACAGATCCAATGGGTGTTTTGGCTTGCGGTGGATCGACTGAGGGAGGTGGATATGCAATTGATAACTGTGTTTCTGCTTATCCTGAAGCTGCCAACCCCGTTTGGACAATCGAGAGAATGGTTAGTTTCCTGCACCAGACTTTGAACTTCGCTCACATCTTCTAGCCTTCAAGACGAGTCATGCCAAATATGGCTGGTCTTCCAGATGGTACTTACGTTATCGTAGGAGGTGGGCAACACGGTGTCGCAGGTTTCGGTCTAGGTGGAGCACCCAACTACAATGCCGTCATGTACGATCCCAAGAAGCCAGTTCACCAAAGAATGAGCGTTATGGCCAACACCACTGTTGCTCGTATGTATCATTCCGAAGCACTTGTTCTCCTCGACGGCAGAGTCTTGGTCACTGGTTCAGATCCAACTGGAGACTTCAATTCCCCACCAACGAACTGGCCAGAAGAGTACAGAGTCGAAGTATTCTCACCTCCATACCTCCTTTCTGGATTGGCGAGACCGACTTTCTCTATCACGAACAAGGATTGGAAGTATGGAGCCGCTGTCACTTTCACTGTCACCTCCGGCTCGACTGCGAACTTGAAGGTTTCTCTTCTCGGTTCTGTTTCTAGCACGCATGGGAACAGTATGGGACAGAGAACCCTGTTCCCTGCGGTCACCTGCTCAGGAACTACTTGTACAGTCACCGTTCCTCCGAATGCGCATGTCTGCCCGCCAACGTGGTACATGATGTTCGTTCTCGACGGACCTACTCCATCTGTTGGCCAGTTCGTTAGAATTGGTGGTGATCCAGGAGCTCTTGGCAATTGGCCCAAACTTCCTGGGTTCGATCTTCCAGGTGTTTGAAGAGGTGGAGGTGGAAGGATAATGTTAGTGTCTTAATGTGCGGTCCTTTTTCTTTTCTCGAACTATATGATTAGCTATATTCCCCAACATCTGCAGCCTGCAATTCTATATTTCGCTTCTGACCGTCGGTAGTGTTTGTCGGCAGTTTTCCTGCCGTGACTTCAGCTGCTCCCGACTTGCATTATATAATTCTCTTGGATTTGTTACGTCTTTACTTGCATCGCATTATAGATATGCGGACAATTACTTCCGTTATCTACATGAATTCTGTATTCCCGAGATACCTCCACTCTTGCACAAACCACCCTGGTCTCGGCAGGTCACCACACCGTCACTCCCTTTCCCCAACGGGAAGCTCCCAATCAACAATCGCCTTGTAGAAGCTTATCTCAACTCCAATGGTCTATCTCAACATGCAGGATCTACAATCATGGGCGTTGTATTGGACGGGCAAGTCGCGGTTTTCGGCATTCCGTCAACGGGCAGGGTCGTGAGAATCAAAGATGTCATCGGATTTCCTCCAGAGAACTTGAGATAAATAAACTGTTCCCAAGGTCCAGGGAGACAAACTGTAAACATGTCAGCTGAAATGGATCCCGAGAAAACGCTCGCTGGCCTCGATGGTCGTAAGCCATCTCAAAGCCAGAATGGAACAGTCACAGTCGCCAACCTTGTCGACGCCGATGAAGCTCTCGCATTCTTAACAAATCATCCTCGTACTGTTGACATAGCGATCGAAGGAAATGTCATTCTGGATGACCCCAAGCAGCTGAGGAAGTTAATTCGGAAAATTGACTTGACAATCGCACCACTTCTCGCAGCTGTCTACTTTCTTCAATTCCTCGACAAGACTACTCTGTCCTACACTGCTGTCATGGGTATCAGAGACGATACACATCTGAAAGGACAGGATTATTCGAACTTATCGATGCTGTTCTACATCGGTACGTTGCTCCACCCTCAAGCTTCACCACTGACAAACTAGGCTTCCTCGCTGCCGAATTCCCTACTCAATACCTCGCACAACATATTTCTCGCCTGAGTCTCTACCTCGGGGTTAATATAATGCTCTGGGGTCTCATCCTTGGCTGTCACGCAGCATGCACTTCTTTCGCAGGTCTGGCAATCTGCCGGACTCTCCTAGGCGTCTTCGAAAGCTGCGTCGCTCCTATTCTGGTCTTGATTATTGCGATGTGGTATAAGAAAGAGGAGCAAGGGAGAAGGGTTTCCTGGTTCTACGTCTGCAATTCGCTGACGATGATATTTGGCGGTCTGCTTGCGTATGGAGTCAGTTTCATACAGTCAAAGTTCGCGAGCTGGAGAATATTCTTTGTAGCGATTGGGGGATTGACGATCGGTGTTGGAGCCCTGGTCTGTGTATTCTTGCCGGATTCTCCTGTCAAGGCGAAGAGGTTCTCAGATGCGGAGAAAGTGGCTGCTCTGTTGAGGACGAAGAGCAACCAAAGTGGGACGCAGAATGCACACTTGAAGAAAGACCAGGTCAGTAAAGTTCGCTCTATGAAGATATCTGCTAATCGTTCAGGTGTTTGAAACGTTCAAAGATATCCGCGTCTGGCTTGTCTGTCTCTGCACAATGCTCAGCTCCATTCCAAATGGTGGCATCTCAAACTTCAACACTATTCTCCTCACGACATTCGGATACACGTCGAGAGAAGCACTTCTCATGTCTGCTCCCGGTGGCGCAATTGGGGTGATCTGCGTCCTCGGCGTGGGATATCTGTCAGACAAATGGAGAGATCGAACCTCCGTCATGCTCATCGCAATTCTTCCCACAATTCTCGGAGCTGGTTTGATGATTGGTCCGGATCCGGATGGAATTCCGAAGAACAAGGCAGGACTTCTCGCAGCGAGTTTCTTGACTGGCACCTTTGGTGCTGCATTCATGTTGCTGCTTGCTTGGAATGCTTCGTACGTTCCCTGCCCTGTTCCTGTGCTCATCTAACATTCATAGTAATATCGCGGGACACACAAAGAAAGTCACTATCAATGCTCTCACAATGGTCTCCTTTGCCACAGGGAATATTCTTGGTACACAAACCTTTCAAGCAAAGGAAGCACCAGGATACATCTCAGGAAAAATCAGCATCATTGCTACTCTGAGTGCCCTGTGCTTTATGATCATGATTTTGCGGTGGTACAACGGAATGTTGAATCGGAAGAATGAGAAGATTTTGGAGGGAATGAGTGAGGAGCAGAAGATTGAGACGAGGGAGAAGATGGCGTTTGCAGACCAAACTGACAGGAAGAATCCTTTCTTCAAGTACACGCATTGATATGCAATAGAGAATATACAAGCACGACAAGTGACCCCATAGACATAGATGTTATGGATACTATTCTGGCATGATCACTTGCCATGTAAGACCGAAACTGTCGTTGCTGATTTCTTAGCAATGGAAATTAACGAGTATTACCTGCTCTGACGACGGAGTCTTCTTCATGTCCTTGTTTTGATGCTCCCAATGTCCTCGATATTAACCTTGTTTGTTCGCGCTCTCGGTTTGTCCACAAAGAACGTTCCCAACTCAATGTCTCTAACGAAGCTCCCTTAACAAAGCACAATGCCTTGTATGAGTGTCAATGAATTTATAACAGTATACTGTAATAACCTGCATTGTTTCTTTCCATGTGTCTTATTGATATATCTAGCCTGTACCGGTTTCTATTACAATTATCTCAGCAAGATCTTCATCCAATTTCACATAACCACCAGCCACTTGTGGCTTGTTCCACCTCAATTGCCTCCTGGAAAGTCCCCAAGTACAATGATCAACACCAGAACCTGTACGGGATGCGATAAAGTCGTTCCCTGTGGTAAATGCCCCTGCCATAAGGGAGAAGATGGCCGCGGTAAGACATGCTAGTACCCCACCGAAAACCCACAACGCCGATTTCCTCTGAGGTACAAACATGTCCTGACTACGTATTTATACGTCTGCAGCAAATGCGGCATTCCATGCCCGAACTATTATCCGCTTGTTACATGTTCTTTGGCTTCAAATGTGTGCTTCACGTTGTGGCTCCGCAAGCACGTATCCTCTGTAGTGTTATGTATCTCAATGGGATGCATAATCTATGCGCCAAGTGCAGGTTAACAGCTCCTGAAGGAAGGTACCACCGTATCCAACGACACCTGAGTTGCATCTGTTGCGAGAAGTGTAACGTTTGGTGTGGTGAGCATCAGGATGATATTCTTAAAAAGTGTGCTCCCAGTCCTTCTTCCAGGTCAGGCAATTGACCTAGATTATCACGCCTCTATTGAGATCGCCTTGGTTTTCTGATCATCTTGTAGAGAACATGCTTCCTGGCATCATAGTCTACAAATAAAATTTCCTAGTTGAAACATTCTCTTTTGCTCGGATGTGCTCTCAAGTAATGATTGATTTGCACTAAATATCTCGTTCGTTAGAAATTCAGCGGTATGGATCCTTTAAGAGCTTAACTGCATATAATCGACTCGAAAATCATTTAAACTGATGCCAATCGAGCAAGTTGACTTTCTGACTTTCAGCCTCGAGACTGTTTCCCATCACCCTCTCCCCCTTGCTTCCCCATTAACAACTCTTCGCCCCCGTCTTCGCAACCGGCGTTGTATACGCCCCTTCCTTATCTCCAAGACACTCCGCCACCGTAACCATCTTCAAATTATTCTTCTTCGCCCAATCAATCGTCCACGGCGCAAGTGTCTGCGCCGTACTCGGCACAGTCTCATGCATCAACACAATATGCGGCCCGACAGTCAACTTTCTCTCAGAGCTTGCAGGACTCTCCCTGTTCCAATCTCCAGAGTCAACATCCCAAGTGACCAAGCGATAGCCCATACTTTTCATCACGCTGACTGTCTGTCCGCCAGTAGCGCCGTTTGGAGGGCGCATGTATGTTGGCTTTACACCGATGATGTTTGCCAGAGCTGTTTCAAGTTTCGTCATTTGAGTGGTGATTTCTGATGCAGAGAGGGTGTTGAGGCCCTTGTGATCCCAGGTGTGGGATGCGATCTGGTGGCCGGCTGCGAAGGTGGCATTCAGGACAGCCGCCTGAGAGTAGATGCAGTTATACAAGGTTCCTGTGACGAAAAAAGTGGCCTTTGCGCCAGCTGCATTGAGTGCATTCACGATTGAGGCGTGATGTGTCCATGGTCCATCATCGAAAGTAAGGGCAATTGTGTTTGGCTCTGTGCATCTTGTGATGATCGTCCCAGGGGCTGGTCCTTTCTGAGGAGTAGCTTGGGGAAGAGCTGCAGCCAAACTGGCGAGAACGAGAACGAAGAGCTGCATCATGTTGATCGAGACAGAATTTATCGCAGCTGCAAATGCTTGATGGGAATTGAGTTGGTTATATGCCGGCCTCGGTTCGTCGGATTGAGGCTATTCAATTCAGCCATGTCCATGGCCAAGACGGGATTAAATCTGGGGAAATGGATATTTATCAAGAGATCAGTCTCATCGGGGCACCAACGGAGCTTCGGAATATTGATGGGAGAGATACAGCGTTGATAAATATCTAGGAATAATTTAGCCTGATCACAGTTGAACACAACGACAAGCTAGTTGGGACAGGCTGGATTGGGGAAAGGAGAAAAAAAAACCCGTGGAAGCAGATCTGTATTTTCATCTGCTCAAGAAATTGCACCCAGAAAGCATGCAAGCAGGATATTTCCCCTGGGCTTCTATCCAAGAACTCTGCTATGCCACTAGCTGCACAGAGAGGGAGCTGACTTTGAGTATTAACAAATTAGATTTTGGAGCAGAACTGGCATCCACTTGTTTTGGGTGAAACATGTGCAGTTGTCTCGTGTGAAAAGGGAAAATGTGTAGGACTGGGTGGTCAGAACCAGAAGAGCAGATGGACAAATGAAGTGAGCAGGTTCTGGCACACATATACTGGGGACCCGAGCAATGTGCTTTTCGACGCCCATCATCTACCACAGACGTCAGATTATTCGACTTCAACTCGCTTCTGTTACTTCTGGGTACGTTCTGAAAACACCTCAAAAGTGGGACTTGATTCTTGTCAGAGCCATGGATTGTGAGTAAATCCCGCTTCCTATTTTGAGATATGGGCTATTCTAAAAAGTATACAAGTACTGTCGGGCATCGAGTTTGTTTCACAGCCAATAAAAGATGATAGCGAAACATAGTCTGAGATTGGCTACTGGTAGAGTACCATCTCCGCCCTATAGCCCAATGATTGGTCTCGCGATGGAAAGGAATTCTTCAATGTTTGCAAGGAAAAGTTCGGGCTGTTCCAATGCCGCAAAGTGTCCACCCTAGTCATGTCAGCATCCTAGAACTACCTAAGTATTCATGAGGTATGATGGGATAGAGCTCACCTTTTCATTTCTTTTATAATATACTAGATTGGGATAGGTCTGCTTGGCACACGACTCTGGCAGTACAAGAATCTCCGAGGGGAATACGGAATGGCCGAATGGCTTCTCCTTAGAAGTGGGCACAGGGGACAACAGACCATTCCGATTGCCGGAGGCGACAATGCCGCGGTAGGGATACAAGCTTCTTGGGAGAGTATCTGTGTACCAGTAGAAGGTCACCAGCGTGAGCATAGTGTCTAGAGACAGAGGGTACCGGCGATCGGGCCACTCAATTAGCTTCTCGCCAATCCTATGATGTAAACGTTAACGGGAGTACATAGCTAGTGCCATAGTGTGACCTGGGTCCCTTGGTTGGTGACTCCACATACCAGGCAAGCATAGCGAGAGGGTTTGATGAGAGCACCAAGCCAACGGTAGATGGTCGTTGGCCATGTTCGAAAATATAAGACGAGCCATTCGCAGCAAAGGCATTCATACGATCGATGTGCTCCTGCTCGACTTGTGTGATATTGGTCATGCGCAGGAGTTCTTCTGGGGAATCGGGACCGAGCAGGTTCACTGTCGTCGAATCGTCAGCCACCCGTAAAGGATTTTACTTGGGGGCTCGGGGAATGTCAGATACCATGGAACGCCTTGACCTCTGGAGACAGGACCGACAGGAGGCGGGCTAGGGCACCGCCGACATCTCCACCCTGGACGACATAACCTTTGCTGAAGCCAAGATCCAGCATGAGCTGGTTCATCATTTCCGCCGCACTCAATAAAGTGAGTTCCACATCTATCGGCCCCCCCGAGAGCCCAAAATGGGGCAGCGAAGGGACGATGACGTGGTAAGGGAAGGTTTCTGGCGTATACTTGTTCTTGAGAATGTCAAGCATGGGCAGGAATTCGAAGATAGATCCAGGCCAGCCATGCAAGAAGAGCAGTGGGAGGGCGTCTTTCCTTTTGGAGAAGAGAGCGGTGAAATGGATCGGAGTCGCCCCTACAGCTTCATTTCCGACCATTGCCTTGAAGTTTGGAAAGGAGTTGATGCGCCTCTCTTGCTTACGCCAGTCAAAGTTCACCCAAGCTTTCTTCGCTCCCGTGAGCCATTCTCGAGTAATCCCCAACTGGCCATCGCGTTGAGTGGTGTACCACGCCTCCGGTCCAACTTTTGAAGCGGTAAGAAGTGATTTGAAGTCTCGGATCTGGCCATCGGTAACCCGGAGAGTGAACGGTCTCGCAGTGCTGTTTCCGTAGGGCAAAGAGCCGAATGCATTCCCAACTTGAAGAATAGCAAAACAGACCAGCCAGATATTATACCACATGGTCTTAGGAACGGAGCAGGAGCAGGAGCAATGCAACGATATGGTGTCGGGGTAGATTGAGGTTGCGGCACTGCTTGTCTGTCTGCTTTGGCCTTGTGCCTGCTTAAGTACTCACTAGATATCAACGTCATCGTGATTTCCAAGGCCTCGGTGGACCTAGACATAAAAAAATAGATGAGCTCTGTCGTTCGAAGCGACCTGATCTAGTGCTAGGTCACTAATCTAGCCTCGTAAACATGGGTTGTGTTTCGTCTGGCAGATCCTCCATTTCAAAGCAGTGAAATTGAACCTTAATTTGCTTGTAGCTCATCTCGGGCATGGCGCAACTCGAAAGACATTTCGTATTGTTAGACTGAAATTGGTTGTGGCATTTCGGAACGGTGAAACAGGTGCTCCGAGCATTAATCTCAAGGCCAGCAGCACCCACGTTTAACCCTCAATCATACGGTACCAAGCGAAAATATTAGACGAGGAGTGCTGGAGCTTGATGTAGGACCTGCTGAGTTCAGGGTCATTTGGTGGAGATCTCTGCCAATCTTTCAAGCTCGAGCTGGCAGGAAGTTTCGCTTCCAATTCTCAGCTAGGATTTAATGTAACAATCGTGTAATGTTGATCAAGCATCCGTAAGAGAAAGTCTGCTCCCCTTCCAAGAGAAGCCGAGTAAGGGTGACCCATTGAATAATATTGGAGCTGTGGAGTCGAGTACTATAATGCACTGCTATCACTATGGGGAGAACCTTAATACACGGGAAGGTTATTAATCATCCCGTGTATTGGTAATTCGTGCTTCTGCTTGCCTATACTTGATGTGTTCTGCGTGCGATATACAGGACCGAAAATACATAAGGTTCTCGGGTTGCTCAAGTGAGCTTGGGCCCGGAAGGAGTGAATCGAGAGTCATTAGCCGCTGCGACCGACTTTGTTACAAAAACATGAAAACAATTGTGTTCTGCTACTACGAAGATAGTAGAGAAGTCGAATACTAGTCAAGTAAAACTGAGAATACCGAACAAAATCATTACATTGATGCTCGATTACACTTCATATCTCACTGTGAAAGAATGAGTTCCCCCACCCTCGACAGCCATACTCATATATCCATTATCCATCCTTCCATCCACAATCATTGAATCATAAAACACAGTCCCATTCTCAACCGGAATCGAGACAACCCCTTTTGTGCCTACTGGACCCGTAACACTCAAGAAAAAGCCCGTGGCATCACGAGTCCAGCCAACATTGATCGGCCCCTTAGGAGTTGGCACTCTCCCCTTTGCCCACTTCACATCTCCTGGGAACGGCTTCACACTCCAAGTCGAGAACCCAGGCCCTGAAGGCATGACCCCGAGAATATAATTCGTCAACGCAGGAACAACACCAGTTCCCCATCCGTGTGCCATGGACGTGAATCCATCTTCATAAGGCGTTCCATCCGGTCCAATACCTTCCCAAGTCGTGATCCCTGGATCATGTGTTGACATCCATCCGTAAAGTCGTCTGATCTCCTCCAGAGCACTATCTGCAAGTCCCGTCTTGAACCGAGCCTCGATCTCGAAGTATGAGATGAAAGCATAGACTCGTTGAGAAAATGGACCAATGACATCGTTGTCGTAGAAGGAATTTCCGTATGGCCGAGCATTGTTGATTGACAGGTAGGAAAGAATGGACTTCGCTCGTGTCGAATTTGCCACTCCACTCACGATGCTCAGACTGTTACCATCTTGAGCATGAGTTTGACACGGTACATCGCCACATATGCCATCGTAGAAAGCTCCAGCTGAGGTATCAAACAAGCTGTCCATTGCTGCCGAGACGTTTCGAGCACGTGCACTCCATCGAGATGCATCACTCTCATGGCCGAGATATCTGGCCATGGATGCGGCATTGTCTAGTGCGATGACATACAAAGCATTATAGTAGGTGACTGGACCGTTTCGAGGAAGAAACGCGTAGTCTCCATAGCCTGCAGTCACACCAAGTCGTTTGTCCAGAAGACCGGTCGAGGAATCAGTTGTAGAGGGGTAAAATGTATCCAGGACTTTGACAAGATTCGGGTAGTACTTGGTAATGTAATCGACATCTCCCGTATACATGAAGAGATCATAGCTGCATGCTACCCACCATAGAGGGTAGTCGTACAGAGGAAGAGTGTAGTTGTTGCTGGACAGATTAGTAAAGTCCCGACGCCGATCATGTGACTTACATCGAGGCCGGAGGAAGCCAGCCATCATCTCTCTGGTGATCTGCAATGTCTGCCAGAACATTCTTGGTCGCAATCGAAGTGTCGTGGCTGACATATGAAGTTCTTGAGGCAACGGCAAGATCTCCGACATAAGGATCTCGATCTCTCTTTGCTCCATCGTGAAGAACAAGCTTTCCAACCAGCGTCGGACTTCCTGCTCTCCTTGGATCGGTGTCACTGAGTCGGAATGTGTCGGTGCACATATCGTTGGTGTAGACTCCGTCATACCACCACTGATTGAGCTGGTCATCAGAGCTCTCGAAGTACCCTGTGAAGGTATCCGCAGTTCCAAGAAAGCCAGTGAAGTTGAGACTCATGGAATTGATTGAGACCCGACCATACGATGAGGTGTATGGAGCATCCCACGGGAGACTGTCCAGATAGATTTTGACATATCTGAACCCATGCAGGCCATCATTGCAGACCTTGTTCTGGAATTCACAGCCGCGTTCGGCAGTCCACGTGTATGGATTATGCCGAACAGCAATTTGATCAGATCCTGGGGTGATTGTTTCTCCCTCCCTTGTCAGCTTCGAAGTTGCCAAAGTGGGGTAACTCACATTGTTTGAACGAGAGAAGTCACTCAGATCGCTGAGAAATTGGAGAGTCTCCGAAAATGCCAATCGAATTCCGGGAAGACCACGAGTCGTATTGTAGGCTCCTCCGAATTTGATAGAAAGAAGGCCAGCGATGTTTTGACCGAAATCAACAACAATGGCTGGTGGGGTGTCGTACGGATCAGCATATGCCCATGTCGTGTTTAGTGCCGTTCCGTTCCTGGTCAAGATCGTTGATCCTCTCCCTGTGAGTAGTCCTTCTGGATTGGTGACATTCCCTCGTGTATATTCCCCGAGCACGCGGACAGGTCGTACCGTGCTGATTGGGGGAGATCGTATGTACTTCTGCCAATCCTCTCGCGCGTTCAATTGGTCCTGCCATGCATAGTCGGCAAGGATGGGTGTTATGAACAAAAGGATTGAGATACGTATCCTGAGTAGCATTGTCGCGACATGGAGATATGGTCTTGTTGAATTGATATCGCGACTGATGTCGTTCATATATACTTTGTCTCAGGTCAAGATACAGCGGCAGTTGCGGGTCGCGCACAGAGCCTTGTGGATAGATGGTTCCAGGGAATTTTAGGATTGGTTAGCAGGCGAGAACAGTGGGCTCCAAGGAATAGCGGTAGCCTAAACTCAATCTCGGCATCACGATAACCTCGCGCATGACCCCTAAACAAACTGTCTGTTGGCACTAGGAGGATCTCCGCAATCTGAAATGATCAGGTTGAAGTGTTGGCATATAGGAAACCCCCTCATATGAACCTCATTTTGGCGGGGTATGATCACAATCTCCGGTCTTGGGACCGAGGTGTGATTTTGACTGCCGGCTTCCAGGATCTATTTGAGGCTTCATGCTACGTTCCATTGATTTCTAGATTCGCTTCGAAGGAGACATTTTTCGAGCTCCCTTTCTTAGGGAGTCTTTGGTCTGGACGCCCCTTTAATTGTGCATACACCTGCGCTTGTACTTGTTTGATATCACGAACCATGTACTTGAGGAAGTAGGACCGAGTCATTCTGGCGTTAGTGCTGCAGCCGAAGCCCTGCAATTGATCCTGAAAAGGGGATTGTTTGCGGCCACCTGCCAAAAGCGCTGAAGCGCGATGAGCAAAGACCTGATCATGGAAAGGTAGTCTTGATCGTGTATGCAAGTTTCTGTGAAAGATATTGGGATATTTTCCCTCAATCATATCTCGTGCTCTGGGCTTCAGCGGCTGATGTTTGCCAGGGTTCGGCTAACGGAACTCGGGCCATGTTTATCCCTCATCAACTGGCCAGAAAATCGTAGAGTCCCTGAAGCTAGACAGGCCTGATCGAAGATGTTAGGAAGTATTTTTGAAAGTTCAGGGAAAGGACTGAGAAGGTCTACTGCTTTGTTTGCCTCAATTACAGCTTCTGGAGCCAGAGATGTGGCCAGTGTTTAGAGAGCTGCGGGGTTAAACCCGTGACTTTGAATGTAAAGTCCCGATTGAATCCGTACTATCATCCCTTTCATGGACCGCTTTAAGTACATTCCTCGGTTTACCTCGATAATCGTCAAATATCTCCATCTCAGAATTGCCATTCTTCTGGGCATATACGTCACTGAGGCTGCTAACCAACAACATAGCCCAGCCAAGCCGCCACTGCCTCAACGCCCCACCAACGAGGCTTCAGCCTGAGCACTGCGCCGCAAACTTCAAAGATATATTCGACACTACTCCCTCGCCGAATTGTTTGAACTTCATATTATTTGCTTCACATCCCGTGTACCAAGCAGTACAGTCACAATGACTTCCATCCATCAACGGCTACAGTCAGCCTCGGCGCAGAACACCAGCCTTCTCAACACTATCTCCGAGACAGAATATTCCGTCTCTGCATTCCAGCAGTCGAACCAGTACATTGCTTCTCTGAAGAAGGATATCGCTGCGCAGGAGAAGAAGCTGGGAGAATTAAACCGCCATGTCGATCGCGAGTATGCCGACCACAAGAAATATCGTGACTCTCACATGAAAAGGCTGGCTTTTAAGCTTGGCGGAAAGAAGGAGAAATTCCAAGCCGATGCATCAAGGGAAGAACAGGAATGGTTGGATGCAGTTGGTAAGTCAAATTCGAACTTAAAGGTACTCAGCTAATCCGTCCTAGCATCTCAACTGAAGACAAAGCAAGGTCTTGAGCACTTGAATAAAGACCTTGCAGAAGCCACCAGGACGAATTCGGAGTTTAGTGGAGTAGTAGATGTTCATAACAACGCCAAGAAAGAACTGGATGCTCTGTACAAATCAATCTTCGATGGCCCAACTCCGGATATCCCAGAAGAAGATCAGAAAGAACACGCAGTTGGACAAGCGGAGCAGAATTACAATACGGTGTCTCTTCAGCTCAGCACCGAGAAGCAAGCCCGTGACATTCTGACGGATGCCGAGAAATTCCTGAAAGCCGCAATCAACGACATCCTAGATGCAGAGAACCATGCTTCCATGGATTTGTACGGATTCGGCGGCACGTGGGCTGAAATGGCTGAGCACAGCGCACTGATAAAATGCCAGCAGAATGTCTCTCAAGTGGAGCAGCTGATCACCCAGGCCCAGCGTGTCCAGCCTGCGGTGCAGAAGATTGGAGACATCCGGATTCCTCAGATGGATATCATGAGTAACGTGGTATTCGACAATGTCTTTTCAGACTACGACATGCGGAAGAGAATTCAGGCAGCGCTCAAGCAATTGCAGGCGGCGAGGACTGGTCTGCAGAGAGAACTGGGGGCTTCAGATCGCAGAAGGGACGACATCCAGGAGGGATTGAACGGTCTGAAGGCAATACTTGATCAGAAGAGGGGAGAGCTGCAGGATTGTCGAAAGCGGGCTTTTGAAGGTGTTGCGGGCTTGCCAGAATATTCTGAGCAGCCACCAAGCTATTCTCCAAGTGCTGGGAATAACAATTAGCGTAGAGAGACTAATGTCGGGGAGATGGTAAGATTAATTTTGGTCTTGACAAGGGCAGTTTAATTTTCGTCCCAGACTAATTTGCAGGCCCCAGTATTCCACTTTCAAATGGGTCAGATGATATTTGCGAGTATCTTTAATCCTTATCTCGATCCTTTGGCTCCATCTTTTTATTGATACCGAGCACAGCATTCTCCTAAATCTATATCGCAGCGTTTGTCATACGTCTTCAAGTTCAAGCTGAGAGAAATTAACAGTGCACTAAATGCCATTCATTCTCTAACCTCACCACTTGCGAGAGCTACATGAATCTTGGGACTTTAGATACATCTGAATCTGGGTAGTTTATCATCGCCGGCAAGGAGGGGCCACGAAATTCAGTATCTCGTCAAGGATCCGCTGTGATCTCCCTTTCACTACCAAGTATAGCGATAACGGCGCAGGTATTTCTAGCCTACAACCCCCTTCTGGGCTCATTTTTCCTCCGGTATCATTAGTGCGGCTGACCTGTATTCTTTAGTGTCCCCAATATCAGAATCTGTTTCCTTGCATATATTGATTGTAAGCCAGCTCAAGGCCTGGACTCCAGCTTATTGGGTTTCTAGAGTGCAGGTTCCTCAACCCTGCCACTGAGTCTGCCTTGGCGAGGAGCAGCACGAGCTTATCCGAGCTGTCATTCGCGGAAAAGCTTATTTCATTCAATCTCCACTTATCTTTGTCGCCGGGGTCTGGCTCGCGGTCAACACAGCTGGACTCGACTAAGACAATCCTATGATCACTTCAGACTTGTTCAGAACTCAGAACTCGACAGTCCAAAGTGTCGATGCACGATGGATTTGATTCAGTATTCGTATATCTTCATTCTTTAATCTTCACTCCTTTTCTAGCGCAATGATGGCTTGATCCCACCCAACTGCCATTGACTCTCTACCTTGACATACATATGTTCTACCACAGTACATCTCTCGATATCCACGGCTGCGGCACCGCTCTCGGTGTCAGCACTGCGCGATGATCTTGATCGCATTTGATGAACTCCCTGGATCTGATTTTCTGAAATCTTCCTCCACCTGGAGGCTCCAATCAAGTGTTGCGTGCGCATGAGCTTGTCGCCGAACATCTGAGGTCCACTAACCATCCCGATGAATTCATCACGAGGCATTGCTTCCCACTTTTTCCCACCGAGTTTGCTATAGTCGATCTGGTAGAGAATTAGATTTGGAATTTTCTGGAAATGATGGAACGTGCTTTGAGATTCGGCGCGAGAATGGCTCGAAGCCTTTCCCAGTCCTGGATGGTGATTGTTAGTTTCCAGATCCAGGGACGAGTTTGTTGTTCACCCAACCTTAGTATCATAGCTATCAGCCCATTCGAAGACAATTTCAGAGAGCGTGATATAATCTTTATACAGGGATCAGTCTCAAAACACCACTTGGCCAGGCTTGGCGCCTCGACGATTTCTTTTACAGTTTGGGTCATTGAACGTACCGTCAAAGCCAATCTTTTCTATTGCCATTTTGAGCTGTCGTGCGTCGGGCTTTCGGTAGAGGGAAAATGATGCAACTACTGCTCGACTCCGACGATAATCAATATCCTTTGGTTGGGATAAATTGTCTCTGTACACAGAGACCTACGATATACGTTGACTCCGGAACTTCCAGTGCTCCCGCACTAGCCCCTGTCCCACTTGACCCGGATATGCCGCACCACTTGGAGATGTTTGGGTGGAAGCGATATTCAGTGCATCATTGGTTGACACTTACCTGCCGATCTCACTGGGACATAAATGTTCTCATGTCCACGACTACTAACACACTGCATTCCGTCCCTGGCACATTTCGCTGATTTTTATCCCATTCTATACCAAGTCACCTGATTAGCCCACCAACCTTCACCATGGCTGCGCTTCCAGCTCCTTTCAAAGTCATCATAATCGGCTCGGGACTTACTGGTAGCCTTCTGGCTAATGGTCTGCTCCGAGAGGGCATCGATGTCCAAGTTTACGAACGAAACGACATCAACACCAAGAGAGAAGGGTTTCAGATTCGGTTGACTGCCCCCGCGCTAGCTGGAATGCGAGCGTGTTTGTCACCAGAACATCACTCTTCAATTATCAAAAAGTTTGGCCCTGCAAGTGGATTGAAGGCCGAGGCTCCAAGAGTCATTCACAAAGATTGGACGTTGTTGGTCGACCTGAGCAAGTTTACAGTCTATGGGAAAAGTGCCCCAATCAATCGAGGAGTACTCCGAAGCGCCTTGGCCGATCCAATCTATGATGCTGGAAAACTTCACTATAGCAGGAAATTCGAGAGATATGAGATTGTCGCTGACGGAACCTCGGAGGAAAGAGTTCGTGTTTTTTTCGGGGATGGAACGAGTGACGAATGCGACATCCTGATTGGCGCAGACGGGAGCTATTCAAAGGCAAGACCACGCAGAATCACTTTTCAGTGGCTTCTGATAACAGATTCCAATGTTTATTACGACTTTGCTGATCAATACAGGTTAATGAGCAAATTGGGCTGGATTCGATAAGACCCATCAAGAAGCATCTCGCGCTCGCTGCCAAGTGCGAACTACCCACGGAACGTTTTCTCAAGATGTCCAAGGAGCTTTTCGGCGGCCCAGTGATGACATGGGCCGATAATATGTCGTACTTTTTCGGCGGTGAGTTTCGACAGACCGTACAATCGAGATTCAAGCTGACTTGATCAAGTTTACTTGCCCAAGAAGTACGATACTAATGGGAACTGTCTGGAAGTGACCAAGAATACTTCCTACGATGAGAATCTCTCGTCATGTATGGTTGGCTTGAATGTAGCCAAGGAGAAGGCCCCAGCCGATTTAGCCCAGAGAAGCTTGGATGAGCAGTGGGACTTCTTCGCAGACTCCATCAAGCATTGGTCCCCACACCAGTAAGTTTGACCTGCTATCGCAGAGAATCAAGACGTTTACTCATGAATTTTAGTCAGGAAGTCGTGGAAATGGTGCGGGGGGCTCCTCTCCATATATACGTTCCCCGTGTAGCCTCGAGACCTGCTAAAAACTGGCGCAAATCTGTGGCGACCAGCTCTGGAGATGTGAACAAGGGACATCCACGCGTTTGGCTCATTGGTGATGCAATCCATGCCATGCTGCCTCCTCGGTACGTCTCAAGCAAAATTGAATGATGCAGAAAACTGACACTTCGAAGTGGTATGGGCGGAAATCAAGCTATGTACGATTCTGGAGTGGTCATGGCAAAGATGGCACACCTTGCACAAATAGCTAGGTCGACAAAGCGCGTGCCTCGTAAAGAGATCGAAAAGGCTGTCATTGAGTACGAAGAAGAGATGATTCCAAGGGCATTCGAATGGGTGAAGAAAAGCGGTGGTGACGATTTCGTCGTAAGTGGGCTGTCTTCAGACCTTGAAATTCTATGCTGAATGACCGATGCAGCCTCTCGACACAAGTAAATTTTCTGGCAGGCTCTTCTTCTTTGCGGTGGCGCAGGTATTGAGAGTTTCTTGCACTTTGCAGTGGATAGGGCAGATCTTCTCCAGCAAGCCGCCAGTTGACGAGACTCCAGAGTTCAATTAGTGGTGGAGGGGCTTACTTGATTCTGATTAGTGTGTTGACAGGCGCAGCTTTTTCTTATGAGTGAGTTGATGTTTAGCTCGCGATATGAGGAGACTCAGACTGTATTTTACACTGTAGATAGCAAGTGGTGGATTAATATGGTCCAAAGACTTCACATTTGACCTTGATCGTGCATAGGACCATCGTACGAATGATGTGAAACTTGAAATATCTATGATGCTTTGTACACCTGTTTTCCTCCTTGTTTATACTTCTCAACTCAAATGGCTTTTGGTGAAAGATCTAGTTTTGTGCCAGTATAACACAGTCCAAACATAAAAATGTCCCAGCTCTTGTTACAGGACGATTAGCTCGCCCTGGGATCACCTCATGACGTTTGTCCACTCACTTTGGCCATGAATTAAATGTGCCCATTTAACGACAACAGCAGCTGCATGGGCAGATGTGTGCCGCGCACTTGTGTAACAGAGGGACGCTCCGGCTGAGCCGGTCACACTGCAAGCATCATTCTGCTTCGTCCGGAAGCGACGTTTCTAGCACATTAGGATCGTCCCTAGAGCATCGGAACATCCGGGGCGTGGCTGATCTCTGACGCCGATGAAAGCAGCCCCGGAATAGCGCAGTAAGTGAGTAGGGGTTGAGCTCCGGAAGTTTGTTTTGAACTCCAAAGTGAAGTGGAGTTAGAATGTGGAGAGGCTTCGCGGAACCAGGATACTTTGGCTTCCATTGTATTGGCTCCGAGAGATCAAGTACTGCAGCACGCGCCCACCTTGGATAGCCATCGGAACACTTGATTAAGATTTCGAATACTGCTTTGAAGATAGATTTCGGAAAGTTTCTGACGACGAAGAAAAATGGAAAGGACACTGAAGCTGTATACCGACCCGATATCGCCCTACAGTGGCGTTGCAACACTGGCGTTATTGGAGAAGAAGGTCCCATACGAGCCTATTCATGTGTCCTTGAAAACTCATGAGACAAAGGTATGTCAAACAGAGGCTTGGAAAGGACATGCACTGAAATGAGTAGAGTGCAGCTCACAGTGAGCGCCATCCATTCGGCAAGATCCCAGTATTGGAAACTGTGGATGAGCAGGGTGGAAAGATGCTGCTCCGGGGTACGTTCTACGATCTATCTCCCATAAATTAATCAGGGGGCTTTTCTGACGCTGTTTTGCGGATCGTGCTTTAGAGAGCCAAGCAATCGCAAGATACATCGCGGAGAAGTATCGTGCCCAAGGAGTGAGTTTGTTGCCGCCGCTCAACGCTTCGAGCGAAGTGATCGGTCGCTTCGAAGAAGCGGCATGCATGGAGCGCAATTACTTCACCCCAAATGTTTGGAAGTATACAAGTGAAAAGCTCATCAAAGAGTGGGTGACCCTTTGCCTTTCCTTTTTCTTGATATTCCAGGACTCTGAAAGGACAAGTACCAAGTCCATATATCCAAGAGAAGGTGATCATTCTTGACAATGCCTTAAAACTGATACTTGGCACTAGGGCACTCGGCTTCGGCCCTCCTGACCCTGTGGAGCTTGCGCGCTATTTCAAAGAAATTAAAAAGGCACTGACTGTGCTGGATAAGACTTTGGGAACGCGTGAGTATATGGCAGGACCTCGGTACTCTTTGGTGGACATTTACTATGCGCCTTGGATGAAGGCATTATTCAATGATGCTGGACATAAGGAGCTCCTGGTAGAGTTTCCTAATGTCGGAGACTGGTGGGGTAAAATGTGTGATAGGCCACAGGTGCAGAAGGTGTTTGAATTGATGGGTTCCGGAACCATCGTGTGACCTTGATATATATCGAATGGAGATATGAGTAATGTAGTTTTTCAAAGGCAAATTTTTCTTACATAACCCCGTGTATGTATGATGCATTCAAGGAAAGCATTGTCTTGTTTCCCCATAGGGTTATGCTACGATTCATTCTTGTGGCATAGAGGATCTGTAAAGAGTAACAAGAATCAGAGCCGACGTTTCCAAAAGCTTAAATTCGATTTGTATTCCAATGTGTTTAGGAAAAGACGCAGTGGCAGATTTAGGAGTATAGTTTGACTGAAACGACAGTTATTTAAGCAAATTTATCTCCCTAGAATCTCCAATAGGCTAGCTTTTGGACGAGATTCCCGCAACAGTTTGAGAAACATCTGCCAATGCAGATGCAGAGGGTTCCAAGCTCCACACCGTAAGACTCGATGTCTTTCTGGGCTCTTATCCTCTTCATCATCATCATCAAAGTGCAAGATCCAACAGTCATATTTGCAACGCTAGGGACAGACACATATTGGTTGGGAACCAGACAATGTCACCAGCTGGAACAACCCCGCCCCCCTGCCAAAGTGACCTAGCCGACGTATTTGAGTGAAGACTCTCGAACACGCGGGCCAAAGAAATACAAGGGAATAGTAAAAAGGTTCAGGGCAAATAGAATGCCGGCCATTGCACCGAACATAGAGAGCGGGCCAGATGATTGATACCAAGGGAGAGCGATATACGACAGTGCAAAAGCAACCGAATTTTTTATTGTATTCATGACCACTCCAATGTGAATTGCTTTCCATGGATAACAGTCCACGCAGTAGGTCAGTAGGATGTTCGCATTGCTTGTCAAACCAGTCATGAGGAGTAGCCAGCCGAGAGCCAATACAGTCCAGTGGTAGTTGTTTTTCAGTCCAAGCCCGACAAGGAATGTACCAAAAGGAGATATGATGCAACCAGGAAGGAAGGCAGGCAAACGAGATTCCAATTTTGGAATACCGTTTCGCCTCGCACTTCGACGGTAGAGGAAATCGGGCAGGGCACCTCCGAGAGGGATGCCAGCCACTAGTCCGAACAAAGTGCAGATGTTGAGAAGCCCGAAACTCAGAGGGGACCAGAGGTTCGGAGGCCCTTCAAAGTATTGGGAAAAGATGATGTTGATGTTAATAGTGTAGGAAATAGTGACTCCGAAGAGAAGCGATGCAATGACGACTGCTGGAGCCAGGAGAAGCACAAGTGGCTGGAGGAAAAGACGGACCGGGTTCCTGTCTGCCAGCCTGCATGGAATTTCGATGTAGAAGGAGCGTTTCTTATAGATGTCGTTCACTTGCTCTAGTTGAAATGCGGCCGATGTGTCAGGAGAGACACCTGCATTGTGAACATTCTCCACATTGGAGATCTCGATCTTATCGCTCAGATCATTGTTTGAAACCTCCGCATCGTTCCTGTGTTCGTAACTTGTTTCCGGAAGCATGAGGATTGAGCCAATGAGGTTTATGGCAACGATAATTGCCGAAAATTTGAAGAACCAAGGCCAGTCGCCAGTCCAGTGGAACACCAAGCCGCCAATAACAGGTCCTATGGCAGCACCAGCACCAAGAGACATAGAGTATATGGCCATTGCAGATCCCAATTGATGCTTAGGGAAGCATTCTCCGATGATTGGGGGACCGAGAGCTTCCACGACGCCTAGAGCGAGCCCACCGATAATTCGTGCAACTTTGAATGTCTCAAAGTCGGTTATGTAGATGTGCCAGATGCATACAGCTAAGAAGCATAGCATAGTCACGAGGATGGTGTATCTCTTGCTGATGTAGGCTGCCATGGGAATAGCTAGTAGGTTCTGCTGTTGTCAGACTATGTCAATAGGGGTTCGTGAGGACATACAGCAACACCTATCGACAGCACTGGATATGTGGCGAGATGGGACGCTTCAGTGACTGAAACGTTCATTTGATGGGCAATGAATCCAAACACTGGGGACAGCCCCGAGGTGTAGATGTTGCCCATCGTGATGTAGAGGGAAAGATTGAGCAGAATAGTCATCCGCCACCATAATGGCCAAGTCTGGTGCTCATAAGCTATGGTCCGAAAAACGGGCAACTGCAAACTCACTTGGGAATTGTTTATTACGGCGACAGCCATAATTTTGGTCGATCTTGGCTAGCAAGGAGTTAAAAATGAGGTAGCAATGGGATATATTCAGCGTGAAATGAGATGTCACAGATAGCGTATGTCGAACTTTCGATTGTTGATGTCAAAATGTCCGACCAGAAGTTGTAGTCATGACATTATTTAGGTCAAAGGGGCCCAAGCAACAGGGGTGCGTGGACTCGGAGACTCCAGATCCCAAATGTATGCGGATTTACCGGTGGATGCCTAACCCGGAATGGCTGAGGGGGCGATCTGAAGTGGGTTGTTTAAGAATGCGAACGATAAAGCTAGTGCCCTACAAAAGAAGTGGGGATACAAAACGGCATGTTTAGACGCTTCGAGATACGTGATGCTAGGCCACGGCTAAAAGGAAAAGCAAAACCAAATCTGCCACTTGGATAAATTAAAAGGTGAAGAAGGGAGCTCAAGTTTACCATGGCCGTTGTGCATAGTTTGGACAGTATGGGCTTCTTTGTAAGCCAAAATCCAGTTCGCAACAGTTCGTAACACGCATGCCACCAGAATACCAAAGTCAAGTAGAAGTAACCAGTAAGGTGGTAACGTCCTTTCATGACGGAATATGAGTGATGAGCAGGATTAAATGCTCGGCGTGATACCAGAAAACCCCTTGGAATACAAATCGGATAATCAGGAGTGTTTGGTTGGCTTGCCCTCTTAATTATCAATTACATCATACGATGCCCGAACAGCTTCGAGGCAACAGACGGAGCGTTCTTGATGCCTAAGAAAGTCCACAGAACTCAAACCGTGATCTCCGAGCCCCATGCCCCAGATTTCTCGGAATTTCCGCGTTTGTGGGGAGCTGCGGGGAGGTGGGGAGGTTGGAAATGCCCTCACTGGCATAAGGGGATACACCACTTCGTATCACGAAACTGGGTGGGAAGCAGAATATTCGCTGCGGCTTCAGTAAAGCCCAAATAATACTACATCCCCCATAATCCAGAACTCACACCAAAGGTGACGCATGAAAAGTTGTAGGCCTGGTCGACCATTTCCTCAAGCAATCAATTGTGGTACAGTATCCTTCTGGCGCTTGAAGGACGCCCTCCTCCATTTTCTACCCGTAAACAATCTTTTATCCATTTCATCACGAGACCGTCACATCTTGAGTCCCTGCCCAGGTGATCCTGGCATCTAAGTTATGGCGGAGGAGGGCGGGGCAAGGTTTCAACTTCACGTGACCTGTGGACAACTTCGCAATTGATTTAGCAACTGTGCAATTCGCACTACAGAACCTCCATAAGTAGCTGATCAATACCATCGCTAGCTCTCTACCATCATAAACGACCCTGAAGCCGGTCGTAAGAACCCTGGATTCATGTCGACAGCACCAGCTCCGCCACCGAAACATCGTCGGCCTCGCGCAATCCAAGCATGTAATCTCTGTCGATCCAAGAAATATAAATGCGATGGAAACCTACCCTGTTTATACTGCGTCAAGCAGAACGCAGACTGTGTGTTCCGGAGAGCCGAGACATTTGGCCGCGATGCTGCGTCGTATTCCATCAGCTATGTGAAAGAACTAGAGAAACGCCTTGAGTTGGCAGAGTCGACCTTGCGCCGTCAGCAGTCTGTTGGGAGCCCACAGCCGGCTTCGACGTCGATGAACAATGCGATGATCAATGGGGGACAAAGTGAAATGCTGTTTGCTCCAGGACCGCGACCTCAGCTGCTCCAAAATCAAGCACATCCATCACGGCCACCAGATGAGGAGGATGGAAGCACGGCGGAGCTTTTCGAAGTGAATGCAGAGACGCATGCTGTCGAGTTCCATGGAAATACCTCGTCGCTTGCCTTCCTGGAAGTGGTCTCTGAGGAGTATGGTTCAACTGCTGGCGAGGAACAGCACATGCATGAGAGGCGGCATTCAGTCGCGGAATCGGCTTCATTGGTAACCACGTTCCACAACACCGCCTTCCGCAACGATCATGCAGAGTCGCCTAGATCCCATGAAGACCTCAACATCTATTTCTGCTCTTACCAAGCTTCCTTGTTTCTCGATACCTACTTCAAGAACCTACATTACGCGCTGCCAATTATTGACCAGCGAGATATTCTCACTCGCTGTGAGGATCTTTGGCATGGAAGATCACATTTGCAATCGAGGAGCTTCAAAGCTCTGTACTTCAGTCTCATGTCTCTCGGAGCACTTATCCGGACATGGACAGAGCACAGTATCTCTGGTATGGGACGATTTGAGTGGAGCCGAAGCCTGTTCCAAAAGGCAGAGGCCGAACTAGGACGACCTGGAGCTTTGAATGATCTACATGCCATACAAGCGCTGGTCGTGATGGCAAAAGTCTGCCAAAACGAGCTGAATCCGAACCTGTCATATATCTACCTCGGCCTCGCTACCCGCACCGCGCTCTCCGCAGGCTTGAATCGAAAGTCCCCAAGTCGCGAGAGGAATAAGACAAGCTTTGTGGATGATCTGTCCGCTTCAAAAGTCTGGTGGGGTTTGTATGCTCTAGAGGTAGAGATGAGCTTCGCCCTGGGCCGACAAGACACTACCGGCGTAGACGGCTACCACAATCGAGACATACCCACCATTGATAACTCTGAATTTGCCATCATTCCTTGTATGCTTCCTCTCTCGCGGATCATGCGCGAGATTTCCGTTGGCATCTATTTGACCAAGTCAACCATGCTACAAAAAGTCGGCACGTCTCGCCGCTTGGAGCAAGAAATGGATTTATGGCTTGCCAGTCTACCACCAAGTATCCGTCCGGGTAGTGGGAGAGATACCTTTAGATCCAAGCCTCTGAGCTCAGAGATCTGGCCGAAGCTGCAGACCCTGATTCTCAAAATCCGATACTTGAATGTCAAGATGATCTTACTTCGACCGTTCCTCGTACATGCTGCAAAACTGGCACAAACACAGCAATTAGTTCCCACTCTACTCTCTGCGATCAACAGGTGTGCCATAGCAGCATCAGATACCATCGATATCATTTATGACATGTTCGATACCTACGACTTCTTCCGAACATGGTGGTACAATGTGACTTATGTCACATTTGCCGCCTCCATCCTTCTGTTTTACGCAGCACAAGATACTCTAGCTGGGCTCATCGACTTGGACTTCCTGTCGAGCACCGATAAAGCACTCGGAATACTCGACGTAATGAAAGATGCGGTTGTGGCTACAAAGGTTGGCAACTTCATACGCCCGATAGTCGCTCAATTGCGTGAGAGGAGCGCCGGGCGCCCCGATACCGGCAGTCCGGGGAAGGAGAACAATCCTCTTGACTTGTCTACCAACGGGTCTTTGATGTTCGATCCGACTGCCAATGGGAGAATTGGGAATGATCTGGATCTCATGCAAATTAGTATGGATTTTGTTGAAGACGGTCTTTGGAATATCGATGCTGGGTTTGAAGAGAGCTTTCAGAATGATTCCACTTGGTCTGTTTCGTGCTTATCTGGCTCATGATCATCATCTCTTGATGACCTGGAGAGAAAGCAATAGAATTATTCATACTCTTAGTTTCGTTTCGTAACCAAGCACCACCGAGAGATCAATTTTGGTTTTCAATACCGCCAATGATGCTCTTGAACAAAGACCTAGCCATGAAAGTAATGCTTGAGGATTTGAACTAAAGAAAAAGGTAGAGAAGGTAAAGATCAGAATTGAAACTATTGAATATAATGCAATATCAGTAGCCTCGATACCCTTGGCGACGTCGATATCTACGGTGATTTGATGTTGTGAAAAATTAAGTATAAGATGCGGACTTTTATCGAAACAACCAATATCTCAAAGATTGGTTTGGGGACTGGAATGTTGGAGGTCTCTTGTCACGATGCCCAGCTACTTGTTTGAAATCCAGTCTCCTCAGCGAATGAGCGATTACAAATGAAATTGGAGTGATAACGTCAACAGACCTCATTTGATTAATGAGTAAGAGCTTGGACAGAAGTGACAAATTGGTTTATCTATGTGTATTCTACAATTTATTGCCAGCAAACAATGCGTCATATTTACTCAACCTGGACCTCCGAATCATGGAACTTTCCCAACTTCAAAAGTGCCCACCAAGCTGTTGAGGATCTTGAACTTCTCTTTCGAAGTCTGCATCATAGCTCCTCTAGTGTATTTACTTGACATTCGACCAGAGGTATTTCATTCTGCGAAATCATCTGCCCTGTTTACGAGTATTCGCAAGTCTTGACGTACCACATTCTTGTAGAATGAAGGTTCGAAGCTCTAGATCAGGATGGACCATTTGCACCAGCCTCATAGGTACGTTCATCCATCATCTCTTGGTTTACAATAAGGAAAGTCCACATGTGCCCCAAGTCACAATACGCCTTCGGTCTTCGAAACTCGTGATCGAGTACATCTTATTGCAATTGAGCTTCGTATCCTCCAAGCAGTTCAGAAGCCATCTTGTTGGAATCAATGTCCGATAAGGGTCCAACTTTTGGACGTGGCCACTTTCATTGTTTATGGTATGTGACGTCCTCCAGAGGTCAGAAGAAGGAACATCGTCGTCCGAGCTGTTCTTAGCGAAGAGATTCACTGCTACATGGCATCCCACAGAGATCTCAGTAGTGTAAGGAGTAACATGAATGTTTCCACCAAGCCTTTTCGATGCTGGCGTTGATCGCCTCTTCCTCCTCAGCCCTACTCGCAAAAACCTCGCTTAGCCCCTAAGTCTGACAAGTTTCTCGCATCCGCTCGTATCCTCATCGGTCCCGAGCTGCTTGCCAAGAACCAGCCCATCTCTTTCAGACGTGATCTCCATGGTTGTGGAGCGTCAGTTGCATGAGTCTCCGCTACTTGATCTAGAGATCGAGTTCAATAACAGCTTTCTGAACTCAAAGTACTCTGTTTTGCCATGCTTTTAGTACCTGAAAAACATCACCAACTTACCTTTCCTTTCACTCCTTTGAACTCTTTGATTTTGTACGCGTTTCAGATTCAAACATTTTAGAGTCCAGAAGAATGTCTGTCGAAGCTCCAGGAATGTCCGATGGAGAATCAGCTGCCGCTCCGCTGACCTCATTTGTTCTAGCTTCCGTTTCTTCTATATTACAACCCAATATCCAACCTCCGTATGCCATGTAGACACTTCCACAAAGAACTGCCCGTCCACTCACGCAGCATCGTTGGAAGATAATGAAGGCCTTCGTATATTCTATAAGAGAGTCTGATTCCAGATGGACTGACTTTCTTCACTCGCCTTTGAGGTTACATTCGCTCATTCACATTCGTTTCTTGTCATTTCTTTGCTTCGCTCTCCCTCCGTACTAAACCAGACGTTTTCATCATTTGCTGGGCGATCAAACATGTAAGATGTACTCAATAATTTTTCTTGCGAGCCTGGTGCTCCTTCTTTCACCTTCCCTTGCCGTCGCACAGGTAAACGGAACGGCGTATGGATTTGCAACAGGTACGACTGGTCGAGGTAATGCGGTCGCTGCTGCTTCAAAAGACATTGCACAGTAAATGTTCCAGTCAGCTTTGAATCGAAGTCACAGTTGAATGTCTTTCTGCTGACCTTGCCACTCACAGACTTGCAACCTGGCTCTCAGATAGCACGCCACGAGTAATACTCATCAACAAGAACTTCAACTTCATTGGATCTGAAGGTCAAGCTACCGAAGCCTGCTGTTATCGAACCGCATGCACCCCGGACATGGGTGAACAAACGTACATCGGAACCTTGAGCTGTGGTGATTCTGGGAAGTCTGCCACAACAACAACAATTACGTACGACAAGGATGGTATTACTCCGTTGGTTGTCGGAAGTAACAAGAGTATTGTAGGCGTCGGCGCAGCTGGTATTATTACTGGGAAAGGACTCCACCTCCCCGGCACGACAAAGAATGTGATTCTCCAGGATGTCCACATCACAGTAGGTCAACACCTTCTAACCATTACGAGACAGAATAACAATCTCTCAAACAGAATGTGAATCCGGCAAGTGTTTGGGGAGGTGATGCTCTCTCCCTGGACGGCAATGATGGCGTTTGGATCGATCACTGCAAGTTTAGCAAGATGGGCCGCATGTTTATCGTCTCTCAGTAAGTATCACACTTCTATCAAAGCCAAACATGGACGAAGTGGCACACCATCTTCAAGTACTGACACAACATTCAAGCTACGCAACAAGTCGTTTCACGGTCTCCAACAACGAATTTGACGGCGCGACCACGACATCCGCAACCTGCAACGGCTATACCTACTGGGGCACAATGTTCGTAGCTGAAGGCGATCAAGCAACCATCGACCGGAACTACTGGCACGACATGTCAGGCCGTTCCCCTAAGCTCGGCGCCGACGGTGTCAAAACCACCATTCAAGCAACGAACAGTGGTGGGACCTGGCCTAGCTTGAAATCAACCACGCCACTGAATACGATGGCTGTTCTGGAAAAGTACCTGGTTGCGCCAATCAAGGTGGGCAACACCATGACGACTGTTCTGCAGAACGCGGGAGTAGGAAAAATCACCGTTTGAGTCGATCTTGGTCATAGACCCAGGGACGAAATTTTCGATAATGAGCTTGTTAGCCCCGATTTCGTAAGTTGTTGCTGAAAGCGGAGATATGGGTTCATTGTCGGCTGGGAATCAAGTCAGGAGTTTAGTCGGAGGTATTCTGAGGAGAGGAGCAGAGGGGCAAGAGTGCAATTGCTTGTTAAGTGAAGTGGTTCCTTGCTGGTGGCAAAGTGTTATTCAAAGAATGTATTACTAGTTTCTGATAATCTAGTCGATACATCTATTCTTCCAATTATTCTTCTAACCAAAGAAATCGAGAATCAAGACTTCACAGATTCTCACTCATTATAATACATTGCATTTCATCTGCATGTTACTACCATACGTCTCCATTTTCAATCGGCCAGAGCCGATTGAAGCGATCAAGCAGATCCTTGTCATCCTTTACTAGCTCAAGTAACAGCGGTCTTGTTGGCTTCCCATGTTCCAGGTTACGCAGTCCATCGCTATAGATACTGGCGAATCGGTCGACGATTTGGGTTCCGTATCGAGCCAGCAATGATATGTCAGTCTGAGAAGGACTTCTAGAAAGTCGGTTGATCTCACCTCCATAGCAGCAAGAAGGTCATCGCATGTCCAGCCAGGGATAGGAAGTTTCAAAGAAACATCGGCATGCCCAGGATTCGACCAAACTCATCTCGAGCAGCATCACAAGCAGCTGGCGTGTCGTTCGGATGGTCGAGGAACGAAGCATATTGTGAAAGCAGGCTTGTATTCTCGCTCAAAATGAGTTGCAAGCTGGACTGCGCTTCTGCAACGGACGGCGGGTTGTGCCAGGTAAAGGCGAGAAAGAAATCGACGAACTTTTGGCTTCCATCAGGTGAAAGGCCCTCCTACAGTTGCGGCGTCTTATTAGCAGCAGTCAAGATAATAAGTAGTAATAGATCCATACTTTAGTCTGCTCGATACGCTGCTGAGTGGTAGTAACCTGATTACCTAAAAGGGTTAGGGTTTGAGGTTTGGGTTATATTTGTTTCTAACTACGCTAGTTTGCGATAGGTGCTTTTATTTCTCTTGTATAGTATATAAGAGCTTAAAAATATAAAATAAATATGCTAATAATATAGGGAGTAAGAGCCTGAAGATATAGGGGATATAAAAGGTAATACGTTAAAAAATAAAAGGAAATTTCGTAAAAGTAGCTATATTATAAAGGCCTTTAGAAGCTTTAAGGTAGGTGTAATATAAGTTGCAAGGTAATTAAGTTATAAAGGCTTTTAGGGATTTTTAAAGTAGGTGTAATATGAATTGCAAGGTAGCTAAATTGTAAAGGTTATTAAAGGCTTTAAGGTAAGCATAATATAAATTGCAAAGTAATTGGATTGTAAGGGTTACTAAAAGCTTTAAGGTAAGTGTAATATGAGTTATAAGGTGGCTAAATTGTGAGGGCTATTAAAAGCTTCAAGGTAAATGTAATGTGAGTTGCAAGGTAACTAAGTTGTAAGAGCCATTGAAGGCTTTAGGGTAAGCGTAATGTGAGTTACAAGCTACTTGCTGTTACAGACTAGCGCTGAAATAAGTGATATAGCCCTGAGGCTCGGCAGTCGATTGAGATCATTAGACCTTAATCTTGCATAGAGAAGTTATGGCCACGTGATTAGGTTACAAGATGAATTATTTAGATTCGCGGAGTTTGGATAATGATTCAAATGATTCAAATGATTTAAGGGGACAAAGGTTTTATATAACATAAGCTGTTTGCTTATAATAAATAAGAGCTTCGTGCTTAACTTAAATATAATATCTTTATATTATACTTAGTAACTTGTAATAGTTACTAGTTTTGATTAGTAATAGCGTCCTTACCTACCCACCAAATTAATCTTCGCACTTTTGAGTAACACTAGCCCGATCGTATGTTATACTTTAAGCACCGCACCTATAGGTATTGACGTACACGTTAGATCAATAATGAATTCCACAATTGAAACAATTCTTACATTATTTATCTTAAAAAAACCAGCACTTGTTAAAGAAATTAATAAGAACTTCAAGTATAAGTTAATTGAAGTTTTTAATGGCGAACGCAATCGATTTTACGAGTTCTTATTTCAATTATAATTATACATTAAGTTTAATAGAGACCGCTTTCGATTCGAAATTGAATAGATCTTTTAGGCAATTACGCTGCTTGAGGGAAAGGCCTTAAATTAGATCGAAGGGTTTCTTGAGGATTACCTTGTGTGGAGTGATAAGAATAAAATTATCAATAAGCGAAAAGTAGAAGATATCACCATTAAAATTTTTAGCATTTAAAAAGGATTTATTATGAAAATCAAGGCTAACTTTGAAGTTATGAATAAACGTAAGAAAGCGAAACAAGTTATAAAAGCGCTTCGCTAGAAAGGGTCGGCAATTGCTTACATCCGGGATTTTTAATGTTACTTTATTTGCATCAAATAGGAAGACGAGGCGCTTAATTACGCATATCGTAAAGGTTTAAAGGACTTTGTTAAGGACGAATTACTTTAATATAGCGGCATTACGAACACTTTTGAAACACTTATTAAAGCTATTTATAAAATTAATAACAATTGGTACAAGCGTAACATAAAAAAAAAAGGAAAGTATGATCTTAATTACAAGAAAATAGGCGAAAAAAGAAATTATGGAAATCATTCCAAAGGATATAAAGACCTTATGGAGCTCGATGCCACTTAACGAAAGGAATTATTGTTATAGCAGCGAAATAAACATATGCAGGATTGAATATGCTTTAATTGTGGGAAGTTAGGTTATTTTGCAAGAAATTGCAAGAGTGGAGGGAAACGCTTCCAAAGATATCCGACAAGTAAACAATTGAATGCCATTATTTAAAGAAGAGGAAGGTATAATCAGGAATATAACGGACCGATAATGCTTAACGTTACTTAAGCGTAAGAGGACGCAATATAAGAGGCAGACAATTAGCTAAATTAATTAAATTAATTATACCATGATGTAACGTACGGTCGGGCTGGTGTTGCTCGAGAGTGCGAAGGTAGGTTGGTTGGTAGGTAGGGACGCTGTCACTGATCAAGACGGATAACCGTTGCAAGTTACTAAGTATGGTATGAAGATACTTT